>JAJJWM010000212.1:0-42200 GCA_021655865.1 Fusarium guadeloupense | reverse complement strand
GTTCATAGGAGGCGGCCCCGTAGGAGGTGGTCCGGTAGGAGGTGCAGACTGTTGGCTGGGAGGGGCACCGTAAGGGGAGGGAGCATACTGGTTATGAGGAGTTGACTGCTGAGGCGGAGCTCCAAACGAACCAGCCGGTGGAGGACGGCTCGCGGCACCAGGAGGCGGTACCGAGCCTGGGGGCTGGCTGTATTGCTGCTGCTGCTGTGCTGCAGGAGCGGGAGCATATCGGTTGGAGGGAGGTGCTCCAGCAGGAGGGGCGTTGTAAGGCGACGCTGTTCGTGGCATAACCTGAGGCATTGGCGACGGCACCGCACCAGAAGGTGGAGGAGGCGCGTAAGGGTTGTGGCCGCTGCCAGCACGAGGAGGAGGCGCCTGGAAGTTCTGGGGAGGGGCTGCTAGAGGCGACTGAACTCGAGGGGGTGCTGGTCCCTTAGGAGGAGGTGGAGGAGGAGTTGATCCAGTTCGCTGTCCATAGGGAGACGCGCCAGGAGGAGGAGGCACGCCCGAGCCTTGCTGACCAGGGAAAGGAGAGGTCATAGGTTGGACGCTAGGGGTAGTCCTACGTGCTGGTGGTGCCTTGGTGACGAGAGGAACGTCGTTCCAGTTCTCCATGTTTTTGTTCTTGGCCGCTGGTGTCACCGATGAGGGAGTGGTGTTTCGAGGAGGGCCACCCATCGGCGGAGGTGCAAGGGGAGCGGGCGCTCCATAACCAGGCTGAGCAGGAGGCTGATAACCACCAGGAGCTCCATATCCAGCTTGCGCAGGTGGCGCGTAACTGTTCTGGGGCTGATAAGGGTTCGCTGGGGGCTGATATTGTTGCGCAGGAGATCCGGTTGATCGGGGAGCAACAGGGCTTGGAGCAATGTTGCTGTAAGGATTGGCCGGAACAGGGCCAGGGGCAGTCACAGGGGCAACCTGAGGAGGCTGGTATCCCACAGTTGGCTGGAGTCTGGATGATGTTCGACTTGTTGAAGCTGGTACTCGGGCGCTGGGCTGAGCAGCAGGCTTCTTGGTGGCTAGGCGCACACGGTTCCTTGCCAATTCTGCAGCGGGATAATTGGTTGGCAGGAGGTCGAGATACTTCTGAGCAGTCTCCAGCTGGCCATGACCGGCCAGGATATCAGCGTACTCGGTGTATTTGTCGTACAGAGTAGAAAGCTTCCAATCGGAGGTTAAGCCTGTCTCGCGGTCCTGGAACTTGGTGACATGACGGAAGACGGTGACCTTTTCAATAAAGTTCTGTAGAGACCTAGCATGAACAGAGAAGGTAGAATCTTCGGACGACTCCTTTAAGCCAGCCTGCTCCGCTTCATCGAGCTCGGCAGCCCAAATCGAGACCACCTTTTCAAGCTTGGACCCAACAAGGTAGCAGAACGAGGCATCCTTTCTAGGACCCTCCTCGTTAATACGGTCACCCAGCGCCTCACAAAGATCCGAGAACTCGTTGGGGTCAGAGAAGGTGCAGATAATAGCCATGGTCTCCTTCCAGTTCTCTAGATCAGCGTTGTAGACCACATCCCAGAGGTTCTTGGCAATGACAGAGCCCAGAAGACGCATGTAGCTTGGCATGTCGCTCTTGCGTGACAGATACGCAGCCTGAACTTTGTCAACAAGTTCCTGGCCACCGCAGTTGGCAATCAGGAAAGCATCAGCAAACCGGTCCTCTTTTAGGCAGAGTTCAGTTGCCTTGGTAAAGTTACCTAGCATCAAAGCAGTCGTAACATCCTTCTCGACGGATGTATCAGAGTCACTGAATAGATGAAAGGGGTTATCGGTCTTGGCACCCTTGGTAGCGGCAAGGTTGGACAAGAAATCATCGCCCTCACCCTCGGCACCATCGAAGAAGCTTGTAACCCGCTTATGCTTCTTCTCTTTAGCCTCCTTTTCAGTCGAGGGTTTAGCCTCAGCATCATCCTGGGTCTCCTCCGTGGTCTCCTTCACACTGCCGTTGGTGAGGTCATCCTTGTTGAACCCAAGATATTCGACGATCTTGCTGCGAGGATTCTCATCGACAAGAGTTTCCATCACTTGCCAGTCGGCCTTCTCCTCATCCGTCTTGGCCTGCTCAACCCGATCGGCACAAATTGAAGAGATGTTACCAGAAGCGATATCTTCCTGGAACTTTTCGGTGGCAGAAGAAACATCTGAGTCGATGGAGAAGTTGGTGATCAGAATCTTGGAGGATCGCTTCTGTCCGGGCTGAGTAGGGTTTGGCTTGAACACAACAATTTTGCCGCCGAAGCCAAATGAAGCACCGACAGGTCTCTCAAACCAGTTGGGAGCCTTGCTCAATGACCACGAAGCGTCCTGGGGTTGATCTTGAGCAGCTCGAAAGAAGTCTTCATCATCAAGGTTCTTTTCTGCTGCGGCCTTGGAAGTATCGGGGTTGGTGTTCTGAAGAGTCTGGACAGTGATTTTGCCGTCGAAGCTCGCGGTTGCTGAGAGGTTGGGATTATGAGGGTTGAAACGGGTAAGGAAAGTCCAGTTGGTCACCTCAGGCAGTTCACCATATCGCTCGCCAGTGCTGGGGTTCCAGACAATGGTTCGGTTATCCTTGCCAGACGAAAGCAAGAGGTCGGCATCTTGTCGGCACCAAGAGAGTGATAGAATACCAGACTCATGGCCCTGAAGTGTCCTCTCGGGAGCATTGGAGTTTCGCAGATTCCATAGCAGGATGACGGGGTTGTTGTCGTCTGGAGTTGCTGTCAAGAGCTTTGTAGAGTTGTTTGGGTCCCAGGCGATAGAGCTAACGGCTTTCCGGTTGTTGTTGAGAGTCAAAGAAGCTTTCTTGGTCTTCAAGTCCCAAACGGTAACAAATCCACCATTTCCACCTGTTGCGAGAATATGAGAAACCTTTTGGTTCCAGGCGAGGCATTCGATATCGTCGGATCGGGCAGCAGCGTTTCCTAGCCTGAAGGGGTTGGCGATGTCATTGACATCGTAGATGAAGAGCTCGCCCTTAGCCCCAGCCGTAGCGAGGATTTGGGGCTTCAGGGGGTTGAATTCTAATGTCTTGATCGGGCCGCTATGTTTTGATGTTTGGGAAATCAGAGCATCTGACTCTCCTTCAATGAGCTTCTCGGCATCCCAGATATCCAAAGAGCCGTTCTCGAGGGCACCGGCAATGATACCCTGGGGGTGATCTTCAGTGGGAGGACCCCATGCAACATCGTAGAACCTGGAGGTGAATCAGCACGTGGTGTTTTCCATGCGCATTCTGAAATTGTGTATATACCTGGCGTCGGTGCTGATGCTGGCGACAGGTTGTAGCTCGAGGCCTTGCTGTTGGTCGTCTAGAGCAAGATCCCAGAGTTCAAGCTTGCTCTCGTCGGAAAAATCGACATCAACAGCCCCAGCACGAGTGCCAGTGACTAGGATAGGCTTGCCAGCACCCGGAGACCAGGCGAAGGCGGCCGTTCGGGGGATCTCTCGAAGGCGCACCATGATGGTGATGGCGGGGACTAATGCGACCAAGGGACCAGCTCAGGATGACGTTTCGAGGTGATGGAAGGAATTATAAAGACAGGATTCTTGGCAATTCTGGCCGAGTAAAAGCCATACAATTATCAATGTGTATATTGCCTCTGCCCGCAGTGTTGCTTCAGAGGAAAACGAAGCAGGGCGAGGTCGGGTCGGTGGAGGTGTGTCTTGTAGTGGGAGGTATGATGCCAGATTGCAGGCTGTCCCCCGTTCGGTTGCTCCTTGCTCCTGAGCTCCCAAAGGACAGTCCGTGCCCCCCTGAGTTAGTTACAAGGTGGACCAGCTATCACGTGAGGATTTGGCTTCAATAAATCCGACCTATACGGATACATGGCAACTCTTGTTAGCATGCTACTATTTTGATATGTAACAACCTTTGATCCAATATATTATAGCTGAGCTCTGAGTAACATCCAAGTTCACGTTTGAAGCTATGGACTAGAGGTTTGTATAATGCCCAGCATGTTCGATGTAAGGAAGGAGGAAGTGTTCACTGAAGTCTCTGATTCCAATGTATAATGAAATAATGTATGGATACCGGGGTGATTGGACTAATTTGGAAATAAGCAACATGAACAAGCAATACTATAAACTATCTCAATGATTTACAAGGATGAGTTTACTTCAGAGATTTGATCTCTAAAACTTTGGATGATCACGTGACAAGCACAGAGCCTACCGCAACCTCAAGCAAGCAACTGGATTACCATGAGCTCAACTGCAACGACTTACAAGCTCTTTTCACCGCTGTTCATTCTTCTTCCAGTTTTCAAAAACTGATATTAAAAATCGACGATGTCGGACGCAGCTCGATGGAAAGCTACTGTCTACGTGGGCGGTCTCTCACAGATGGCGACTCACAGTCATGTTCTCGACGCTTTCATCCCATTTGGTGAGATCGTCGAGGTCAAGGTGCCAAAGCCTGACGCGCCGAACTCTACAGAAGCGCATAGAGGATTCGCCTACGTTGAGTACGAGGATGCCGCGGATGCAAAGGAGGCTATCGACAATATGGACCAGTCGGAGTTTTTCGGAAAGGTCCTCAAAGTATCGCAGGCTAAGGCGCCCAAGAGCGCAGAAGATGGACTGGGCAGCAAAACAGCTGTTTGGGAAAAGGTAGGCCCCGAGTGAAACATTCTTACAAAATACAATACTAACCGAGTTTACAGGAAGGATGGCTGGCTGAGCATGCGGCGGATGAGAATGACAGACTGGATGATGCACCAGCAATGCAAGACGTCGGTCCTGATCCTATGCAAGGGTTAGAACAACTGGACGTTGCAGGACCAAAGCCGGAATGAGAAGAAAAGCAGGAGATTTGTTTTTGAGTTTATTGCCGGCATAGCGAGGGCGTTTTGAGGCATGGCATTGGATTCAGGGTTACTCGACGTCAAGGGTGAGATATATATCAATCACCGAAAATATTCACATTTATCTGCTGGATTGCCCTTGCCACCGTGCTGCTCTTGAAATATACAGTACTGCCCTTCCAAGGACATGCGACCAATTTCATTCCCCAGAAGTTTTCCTATCCTTTTGCACTGCACAAATTTAGTGACCCTCACCCTCGCCGTGGCTGCCAGCCTCGTGGCGCGCAGCAGGGCCCTGTCGAGAAAGACGGAGGTTCTTGTCGACAATGAACTTGCGGGAGATGGAGTAGCCGGCAGCACCGATGGCGAAGCCAACGACGACAGCTAAAGATACTTGTTAGAACTGGATCGTGTCTCAATTGGGTCGATTCAAGCTTTACCGAGGGGGTACAGCTCAGGAGGGATCTGCTTGAGCTTTCGGAGTCGCTGGGAGATGGTGTGGCCTTGGATCTGGGTCAGTTTCCAGCTCCATTGATATAATTGCGCGATCGCATTCGGGTTTCTGTGTCGGTCGATGGAGCCTATAACAGCCCCGAGTATCACGTACCAGCCTGGTCCTCCTTCTGCAACACCAACCTGGGTCAGCAATTGATGTCATACTGAGTCGAGGGCTAAAGAGCTCGTTCTCTCAGCCGTTGTCACTCACGGGAACGGGTCGCAGCATGCGAGGCGTCTGCCTGAACATTCGGAGAGCGGTGGTAGGACGCATCTTGGGAAAATTGAGTGGGGAGGGTCTGAGAGACGAGGTCCAGAGGTGATGATTCAATTGGAAATTGTCGCTGTAGTGTTTGGAGTTGGACCGAGCGAACATCTGATGTGCACCTCAATTGCAAGCAGACCCACCAATCGTGATGGGTGCCTTACGCCATTGGCCCGAGGCGGCCTGAGGCACACATTGAGCTCTCCCGGAAATCGAACCACCTGATTCGAGCCGCCAACGTCGACGCAATTCAACCTCTCCATCCAAAACGCACCGAGCTCCATACTCGCCGTCATTGACCCCAGAGAAACCTTGCTTCCCTTACAGTCAATTCCCCCTACAACTATTCACAATGTCGGACGAAGAGGGTCAGGAGCTTGTCACCAAGCCTTTCAAGTTTGTCACTGGTATGTGGAATGGTTCCTGATAATCCCGCTGCGGCTGGGGGTTCGAAAAAATGACCTGATGTGATTCCGAAGCTAACAATTCCGCGCAGCTGGTAAGCACAGTTCCCATCATCACCACCACTACCGAATTCTCGACGACGACGAAGGCGACGCGATGCAGCGACCGATTATCAATTGCACTCGTCTCAATGGCTACGGTCCGATCTAACATCTCTCAGGCACTGATGCCCGCTTCCCCAACATGAACCAGACCAAGCACTGCTGGCAAAACTACGTCGACTACCACAAGTGCATCATCGCCAAGGGTGAGGACTTTGCGCCCTGCCGCCAGGTACGCGTCCTCGAAGAATAATTCCATACGAGACCTTTCCGGTACTAATTGACCTTTAGTTCTGGCTGTCTTACCGATCTCTTTGCCCCTCCGGATGGTACAACCGATGGGATGAGCAGCGCGGTATGTCGAATCTTAATGGCGGTAATTAATCTTGAAATCAAACTGACATGTCTTGCAGAAGCCGGAAACTT
Source organism: Fusarium guadeloupense (assembly GCA_021655865.1). Lineage (NCBI taxonomy): Eukaryota > Fungi > Ascomycota > Sordariomycetes > Hypocreales > Nectriaceae > Fusarium > Fusarium guadeloupense. Next base: position 35,715 of record JAJJWM010000212.1, on the reverse strand, counting down.
CCCCGTCAAGTTGGATGCTTAAGCCCGACTTGTAGGTATGGAATAGTGGAGATCATTAGAAGAGTCAGAGCAGACACACTGCAATTGTACCATTTGTGAAGCTGCTATAAAAGCTAACCACCGAATGTCGACTGTTGTGTTTGACTGCCTCACTCGTCCAAAGTATGATGACGTCCTTGTCATGGATCATCAAATGAGAATTATTGGTATCATTAAAACTATCGACTTGATCCAAAAGCGCTGTTGTTCCAAGCTCGTAAAAGAACTACAAGGGTCCCGTACTCCGTAATCATATAAATGCAGGTCGCAATTGGCTGGAGAGGCGTAAAGGCCAAGGTCCAAATTTGCGATATTCGTTGGTCTCTGAGTAGATTCATCACTTTTCCTCAGCATCCTCTTCATCAGAGCTCATAAACTCATCATCTTCGTCAAATCCAAAGAACGACCTCGCTTTGCCCTTGTCAGGCTTGGCTTGTTCTGCGGGAGGCGGCGTTGATCCCTCGGATGATGCACCTTTATCTTCGTCTGAGCCTGACTGCTCATTGCTCGGTTGCGATGAGCTGGAGTCATGAGAAGTACCGAGCAAGTTGTCTTTGTAGTTGCCATTCTTCATGGCAGCCAGAACCGCATCACGAGTCCGCTCGTTGCTCTCTTCCTTGTCCTCAACCCACTGTCCATCGAGTCGGCTCTTGCTACCCGACTTGATCTCTGCCTCCTTTTGCTCCGATAGTTGGACAATCTGCTCCCAGCGTTCGCGACGCTTCTCTTTCTCCTTCTTCTCCATTTCGGGTTTGATGGCCAGATACTCGGCCAGAGCCTTGGCCTCATTCACTGTGCGTAGTCGTCGTCCATCCAGATTTCGGCTAGAGCCATGGTCCTCTTGGCTCTTCTTCTTGCGCGAGGACATGCGACCACCTGCTGCTCGAAGCTGTGATCCGAAACCACCTTTGCCACCGCAAAGGGGCACCGCAAGTCGCAAAGAAAGGAACTCATCGTCGGTTGTTGAAAGATATTCGGAGATAGGAGAGTCCGAGGAGGTAGGAAGTTGTTTGTTTGATAGAGTTGTAAGAATGAGTCTTGACTGAGTTGTTGGTAGGCGATCGTCTATCCGGTCACGTAATTCTGTAATGGTTGTTGCGGGTGATAAAGGGAGGACAAGTGTTGGTGGTAGTCCAAGACCGGCGAAGCTGGTAACCAGCACGTTCAGATTTCGTGGAGACATGGTCTGAAGTGTATGAAGCCTCTCGAAACAAAGTTGAAATTGAATGAGAGTGGAAATCGGTCGCAAAGATTCGCCTCTCCAACCGGTTGTCATGCAGATGCAGATGCGGCTAATAAGTGGCTCTCTTCACTGCCACCTCACCAGCCACGCTAGAGTGTTCGATTCTCCTCATCACGTGAGATAAGCCACACACTTGCAGCTTCCCCACCCCACTTCGCTACTGCCCATTTCTTGTAGGGTTTTCGCCCACAAAAGTTATCATTTTGAGATCTGCCTTCCGTCCTCCGACAACTGCCACCTTCCAACATCGACCCTTCCGAGCAGCAAATACCGCCACGATGTTGATTCCCAAGGCCGACCGCAAGAAGATCCACGAGGTAATAACCAGAAATACTCACGGCGAGGCGATGGAGAAATGATTGGCGAGTTGCACAAAACAAAAGCGCACATAACTAACAGTTTCCCGTCAGTACCTCTTCCGTGAGGGTGTCCTCGTGGCCCAGAAGGACTTCAACCTTCCCAAGCACCCCGATATCGACACCAAGAACCTGTTCGTTATCAAGGCTATGCAGTCGCTCAACTCTCGCGGCTATGTCAAGACCCAGTTCTCTTGGCAGTACTACTACTACACCCTGACCCCCGAGGGTCTCGACTACCTCCGCGAATGGCTTCACCTCCCCGCTGAGATCGTCCCTGCTACCCACATCAAGCAACAACGATCGCACGCTCCTCCCCGTGGCATGCTCGGCGAAGGCGAGCGTGAGCGACGACCTTTCGGCCGTGGCCGTGGTGGTGACCGAGGTGACCGGGAGGGTGGATACCGACGAAGGGATGCTGGCGAGGGCAAGGAGGGTGGTGCTCCCGGCGAGTTCGCTCCTCAGTTGTGAGTTGCCCCTCTGCGTGGAATGCTGGAATGGATTGCTAACAGTTGAAATAGCCGTGGTGGTTATGGCCGTGGCCGTGGCGCTGCTCCCCCCTCTTAAACGAATCCATTTACTTTGAAGGTGGACACGAATGAGATGCATGGTCAAGGGTATCGGCATGTACTCATAAAAAATGGAGGGCAATTTCTACCTCGGGTTTCGCTCGTGTGACAGGGTTGCGTGGGGACACCGTGGGAGTTTGAGGGTTTTAGAACCTCGGAATCATTTGCATCAGGGTCAATGTTTGCCGCCGTCAAAACGAGATAATTGCTCGGGAGATAACGTGAAGACGTCAATCTTTGAAGTGATGTGAAACGAGACCTGTATGTTTATGCCAAGCGCCCGCCGAGGCACGTCTGAATGAAGGATTTGTGTCATGGCCTCAAACTCCACGCCTCTTGTGTAATGTGATTGTGGTATTGTGTGGTTGCCAATCGGGCTCCAGGAGCTGGATATGATGTTCGAATGGATGATATCTGCACTCCTGACCTATGAGGGCTGACCTAATCTTGATAGTGCTCTAGGTTAAGCCTGGGGTAATGGAGAAGCCCCCATTGAGAGACGTCATTGTGTGTCTGGCGAGAAGAGATGTGAGATATCGTGAATACACCTATGAATGCTGGAGAATTCCGCGCTGTGCATGACGACGTCATGAGCAAAGTCGGCAGATTTGTATTTCTCGTTTTGCTGGTAAGTTTCACAAGCTGCCGGGGAAGTGATATGACTTCCGGTCGACTCAGAATATCATACAATGCCACAAATAGCTTTAGGGAAGCAGACCACTGTTTATCGCCTGTTTATCAACCAATTCGTGGAAGCTAGTTTAGTGGCCCTTGATTCAGTATCTAGGATTCATATTCTATCTTGTCTTGTAGCCCTGGCAGTCGTCATTGGTCGTGGTCTGAACAGGGGTTGAGATGTTCCATGTAAGTGAGCAGATCTCAGGAGAAGCGGCGTAATGAGCATGAGCCATCACTGTGAAACTGATGAGAGCGTTGCAAGTGTAACTGTTCAAACTGGAATTTGTTACCCAAAACTCTTTTCAAAATGGTTGTCTTATCTTTTCCTCCTTTTTTGAACATGACCACGGCCAAAGCTCGATCAATTGCTTCGACAGCCTGTATCAAGGGACATCCTAATAGAGGAAAACGTCTGAGGGGAATTATAACATGATATGATCCTCAATCCTTCAACAACAAACTTGCTTCAAGACTGACCGCCTCCAAATGGCCTTACTGATACTGGCAGGGAGCTACAAACCTTCCTGATGAGTGATAGAAGGTAGATCGACTTCAACATGTTTGTTGGGTCCCATGACGTCTAGAGATTCCGTGATATTCGAGTCGGTGACTTGGGGCCTTGCCTGGCATCACCCATGGGATCGGAATCGTTCCTGGAATCATGACCCCCTTGTTCGTCCTATGGGCTCTTGATGGCGGATTGTAGTTCTCAGACTCCATCTATGGCTCCAATTGCCTCTCTTTCCTTGCCGAAGTATTGTGTGGCCCTAGACATCCCTCCTGCTCCTCGCCTTATCATGTTTCTATCTTCTCTTTATATAAACCGTAGTTCTCATTCTTTTCACTTGGATGTAATCTCTAGCCCAGTCACTACTCCTGTGATATCGATATTCTCTTTTTTTTCCCTCATCCTAAACTCGAAGTTGTCTTTATCCATCCGCAATGGCGTCTCTTCCCAAAGAAATGAAGGCTCTCAGGTAAGGCAAGGCTCAAGACAGTAATGGTCACATACATCTTTGCACTGGGATCTCCGCCTAGGACTCCTCTCCCCTTTTTACCATTGAAACCCTTTACTCTCAATTGTAAATACTGATACTTGTCTTTATCACGACCTAGATATGAGAAGCCTGAAGACTTCTCCATTGTTACAGTGCCTCTACCAGAGATGCGAGACAATGATATCCTTGTTAAAGTCAAGGCATGCGGTGTCTGCGGAACTGGTAAGTTATCGTTGTCCCTGAGCGTACGAGTGGTACACAGTTACTGATTGGGGTTCATAGATTTGGTAATTATCCCACATCATGACCACGAGGAGCAGTAACTAACCATCTAATCAGCACATCCACCAAGGAGAATTTATCGCCACCTTCCCTCTCATTCCTGGCCATGAAACTGTCGGGGTCGTTGCAGCCGTTGGCAAGGTCTGTACCTGAAACTGAAAATCTCTCACTCCACTGACGCGTCGACTCCAGAACGTCCATGGCTTCAATATCGGGGATCGTGTAGCTGCTGATAACAGTGAGCTTTGCACTGAGTGCTTCTACTGTCGAAGAGGCCAGCCTCTTCTCTGCGAGCATGTTAGTCAACATCCCTGACCATTAACTTTGAAAGCAGCACTGATTGTACCAAGTTCAACGCTCATGGCGTGACCATGAACGGTGGCTTTGCCGAGTACTGCGCATATCCTGCCGCAAAGGTTTTCAAGATCCAGAACCTCTCATGGGTAGACGCTACTCTTCTTGAGCCCGCATCTTGTGCTTGTCACGGCCTCGACAAGATTCGACCTAGACTGGGCTCTCACATCCTCATGTTTGGTGCCGGTCCTACTGGCTTGGTAAGTTCTTCACTGATGACTCCTTACTTGTACATAAAATTCACGGTATTTTAGATGCTCGCGCAGCTCCTGAGACAAAACGGAGGTTGCAGAGTCACGATTGCTGCACCAGGTGGTCTGAAGATGGAACTGGCAAAGAAACTTGATGCTGCAGACAATTATGTTGAACTTTCACGAACCAACCCTGAAGAGCAGTTTGCACAGATCAAGAAGGACAATCCATATGGCTTTGATGTCGGTGAGTTGGTCTGTAACTGCATATTATATACTCCATGACTAACGAGGGTTTAGTTGTCGAGGCTACTGGCTCTGTAAAGATTCTCGAGGACGCTATTAATTATGTCCGCCGAGGCGGTAAGCTGGTAGTATATGGGTGTGTAGCAGATTTGATCGCATTGTGTGATTCATTCTACTAACTGATTCAGTGTCTATTCCGACTCTGCGCGCGTCTCTTGGCCTCCATCCAAGATCTTTGGTGATGAGATTACCATCCTGGGCTCTTTCTCCGAGACCTACATGTTCCGTAAGTCATATCACCAAACTTGGTAGAGCTTTGACTTACTTTTAACTTAGCTGCTACCATCGACTATCTTGACTCTGGCAAGGTCAAGACCAAGGGCATCGTCAACAAGACGTTCAAGCTGGAGCAATTTGGCGAGGCTCTTGAAAGCATCAAGAACAAATCCGCCATCAAGGCTGCTATAGTATTCGATGACGAGGAGCTCAATGGCGTTTCTTAGGAGCACGTCGAGATTGTATGATAGACTACTTGACTACGAATAAACGGTTATTTACTCAGCTGTCTCTCATCACATCAGCATTGGTGCGAATACTTGACACCGAATCTGGTATTATCATGGTTAGTGAAAAGGAGATACCCAATCTAATGCGAGTATGATCAAAATGAGCGGTTTTATCGTGTAATCCCTTAGTTGAAGGTGAGACTGAGCCCCTGCTCAATATATTGGTTTCATTCAATGCGTTTTGTATAAGCTTATCATAAAGCTGCATACTAGTGCACCGATGTTTGGTTCCATTCGCGCGCGTTGTTGAAGCATTCAGATCTGAGATAATCTTTTAGTGCTATGAATTAATACCCAAAAAGGCCGTGCTTTTGGGCCCATAGCCAGCTTCTTTGAGATGCACTGCTTACACCTGTGAGGCACTTGCAGCTGACATGAATCATCAACTTCAAAGCTCAGCCCTCTTGTTGAAATGTTGTCTTTTTCTCTCTAATAAAAGCGATCATCAGGTCTCTGATCATCTTTGCAACCTCCATAGGCCCCCCTTCGATATCCATCACGCCCCTAACCTCTCATCAACCAGCCCCAAGGTCCAGAACGACAAAGTAGGGCTCATCCTCGAGTAAGATTCTGATCCAGTTATCATGAACGTCGCCGACTCGCCTCTCTTCAAGGCATATGCCCGACCAATCCTAACCCCTGAAGTTCATCATGTAAAGGCATCATACTCGCCGTTCGGTATCTTGAATACTATCATGCAGTATCTTCTGGACCTTGCCCAACTTGAAGCCACTCGGTTCCAGATCAGTGATGCTACTGAGAAGTGAGCCTCACAAATAATACAATGTTTGGTCCCTTTGCTAAGCTATCGTCTAGCTCGTTCTGTCTCACCATCAAGAGCCGTCTCGTCGGCACTGGTGCTGTCTCTAGTACAATAAGCGCGATGGATGCTGACTTGTCTTTCAACGGCTTCAGCTTCGGCAAGATAAAACTTCCCGATATCCAAACAAGTTTCTGGGACACCGACTTGGTTGTCCGGGAGCAACGTGTCGATATTACCAACCATGCCACTTGGCACGCCTTCATTCGGAGTCTCATCGTCGACGACGACACCAGCCTTCAGATAAAAAGCAAATGTTGTACTGTGACAGCATTAGGAGCATCATCAACATGTGATCTTTGCCTCGACATACCCCTTAAGTCCATGAGCGGACCACGAATGGCACTCAAGAAGCTGTCGAGCCATGACGAGAATATCACAGCGATGTTCAGCATCAACAATCCAAGCTCGGTGGAAATTAATCATGGCCTCTGTGCCTTTGAGCTACGAAATGCTCATGGCGAAACATTGGCGGAACTCAAGGGCGAGCTGAATATTGGACAAGGCCAGTCTGACATCGTTTTGCACGGCACGACGCGAAACGGAGCGGCACCAACTGATAGGGCCAGGTTGGTAGGAGTTGGTGTGGAGGGAAACGAGAAGTCATGGCGCAGCGAGACGATTAAAGATATTGATGCTGTGTTTGACTTGAAGCTAAAACACGCGAGGCTGTTGAGGCGTTGATATCGCGGTCCATCATGCTTTATTATGATATCGGGGTTGCAGGATCAGCATCGAGCCAGAGTTTAGGATAACCAAGTTCATAATTAGTATTCATAAAACGAGATGAACCATCTCTAATTCGTACCTATTGCCAAGTCAACTGAACGACATTCCTTCATTGTCTCTGGAGCCGGCTTCGGCCGCTCAACTCATGTCCAAGCGGCCGCTGGCGAACCGTTTGCGGGGATCCAAAGATAATCGTGTTTCGTCTTGTCTCGTTTGTTTTCGGATCAGTGAGTGATAATTAAACTCGCAGGTCAAAATTAAGATAAATTCCATAGAATAATTACACTCAGGACCTTGACGACGGGGTTTCATGAGCCTGGTTCACAGCGTTAATAAGCCTATACGAAGATTACAGATTACTTACAAGGGCCTATTTTAAACCCCAGATGCGGTCATAAGCCTTACTGTCATTGGACCGGCCAAAAGAGCTGCATCCAAGCACGGCAATACGAGGTTTTGGACAATGGAGATATCCTTGAAAGCGCGCAGCAGCGTCATGTTCTTTGTTGCGATTGGAATTGACATCAATCTATATGTGTTCTCTCCAACCTGGATAAACGGTTGGGTCTCTTTTCTCGGGCATTACATACTAACGTCAGACCTCCAAGATCCAATATCGTCCATATCCATCATTCACCCCTGCTTTTGGGCGTTGTACAGATTAGTGTGGTATTCAATTGGAGATGACTTCTGGGGTCCATCATGGAGACGCGTATCCGGAGTAAAAAAGAGGGTTTCGACGAACTCGTCATAAAAATAGCACAGGATATCGGGATCCAGGAAGTCAAATTCCGGCGGCCGCGCGTGCGTCTGCTATTCATAACACTTTGTATGGAGTATCAATCCATACTTTATGTATAAACCGGGCTTGTTTCACTAATCGCAGCCACGGGCTTTGGCTGCACTCGTCAGTCATTGTTTCACAGCATTGATTAACAATCGGTTGCCAGTTTTTATGATTTTCTTTTGCATATATCCCCTAGAACTGAATACAGCTCAAGACAAAGCATGTCTGGCTGACTTGACTTGGCTTGACGAGATCAGACCTGACCAGACCTGGCTGGAGCATCCTGACTTTGAATCATATACATATTAATTATGTTTGATTGACAAAAAGACTTCTTTAACTCTTCAAATCAATCTACTATCCATTTTATTTTCTTCCCTTATTTACCCATTATCGCATATTTAGAGCCTCAAGGGGCGCCCATCTTCTGTACCGTCCCTTAATCCTCAGTAGCTTCCCTAGAAAATGGTCCCCTGGTCGAGTCGTCGTGGGTCTCAACCCAACAACAACTCTCACAGTGACCTCATCAGTCGAATTCACAATACAGCTCTACATACGCCGACGACATTACCTGCGGTTTACTCGACAGTTTCAAACTCCAACGGCACTCGTCTCGATCTGCCCTTGTCCAATTCCAACGCCGATTCGAGCTCTGACGAATCCGACTTGCATCCCTCGAGACAACCCTCCTCCAAGAACCCTCGAAGACCTCAGCACACGCGCTCTATGAGCCAACCTTTCCCTTCACTCTTCAGCAGCAAGAAGAAGAGGCAGAACTCGGTCGGCGCGCCACCGCCCGACCTGGGCTTCGCCGATGATGATGCCGCAATGCCTCATCAAGCGTCCAAGCCCCACGCTCGAAACCCTTCCCATTCTGGAAACAAGGACTTTGCGACGGGAAACTGTATGACATGCGGCTCGTTGGTACGATGGCCGAGGGAGCTCAAGGTCTTCAAGTGCACCATCTGTACTACGGTCAACGACCTGGAACCCTTGAGTGTAGACCACGAGGGTTGCAAGTCACGTCGAGATACAAGCCAAGGGCCTCAGGCCGCTTCACCACGAGGTAGGCTTGCAATGAACCGAGGGGGAACAATATCTAATAGCAATATAGTTCCACACATCTCGATCGAACAGACAAAGCGCCTTGCCCACCAATCGATTCAGTCTTACTTGACCAAGAAACTAAATCTGGTTTCTAAACCTCCTACTGAACCTCCACCGCAACCTCCTGTCCAAAGCAAGCTCTCCTTCAGCAGTCGAATGCAAGCAGCTGGTCACAATCTTGCGACAATAGATTTAAGACACGAAGCACCACCTCCCTCAAAATCTCCTACCATCCAGGTTTCGCACTACACATTCGACGAGGAGCCGACATTACGAGCGAACCCTGTACGGACAAACTCTGCGCCAATGGCGCGGTCGTTTTCCTCTTCGCATACAGAAAGGCCTCCTGTACAGACTATCCTAGAAGATGACACCTCGAAAGAGCCGCGTAGATCCCCGCCAAACATGACCGAGGCCGATCCCAAAAGAATATTCAAAGCTTTAGAAGATTATGTGGTTGCCTGCTTTGGTTCATTCGAATGTATCAACTCCTCTTTCCTGACACATCATCATCGATATCCCCTGAGACGCGGTAGCGAGGCGGCTCGGCGCAAGCCTGTGCCTTCTTATGAGCCCCGTGAACAGCAACCGCATCGTCGAGATCCTTCTGAAAATAATGTTATACGTGAACAACGGGAGGAGCGGATCAAACCCCAGGCTGACGATGGTACATGGGATCTTGACCCCAAATTGTTACTCTTAGGTGATTTTGCTGAAAACGGGACGTGGTGGATGGGAAACCAGGAGGAATCAAGACCTCGAAGACCATCAGCGCCCCGAGTCGAACGAACTTCACCAGTCAACACAAAAACTCCACAAATGAACTGGGGCGATTTGATGAGTTGGTACGCTGCTGTTGTAAATCCTGCAGAGGGGTGGTTTGGAGTTTACGAGGAACTCTGTCAGGATCAGAATCAGACACACACCCAACGAGAGTTACAGTCGATTGAGCGAGATTTCCTACAGGGACAGGAGCATACCCGACGAACATTGCTTAAAGCAACAGAAATGCTCTTGAAACGGCCTGGGAGACCGTTGAAGGATCCAGTAGACTTGCGTTTTCTCCTGTTAGTCTTGGAAAACCCACTCCTTCACGAGCATGAAAAACTTTTTCATGGAATCCTACAGCCGGAGAAGAATTCGCCTTCTGAAAACCAGTCGACACGGCCGAGAAAAGCCAGCACACCCGAATCCGGTACATTGTCTGGGCAGCATTCTGGTATTATCAAGCGTATAATGGGCTTGATTTCCAACTCTTCGCCCGAGTGCCACAACCAGCTGATTACCTGGTTTGCGAGATACCATCCTTCGCGGTTCACTAGAACGAAGGAGCTTGCATCTGGATTCCTGACTTACCGAATGCTTCGACAAAGTGGGAAGAAACATGAAGTCAAGGTAGACATCACGGCTGGTCTGATTCCAGAGATGCAAGAGGGCCGCTCAGGTGCTTACCTCTATGATGAGATTAACCGAACAGGCTCATCAAAGAAATCCAAGGAACCTGAGAAGAAGATCATGTACGGTGAAGACTGGCAGATCCGCGCCTCTTCACGAGTTTTGGCACTGCTTTTTGCTGCCAACAACCTGCCTCACAGTCGACGAGTTGAAGATATGTCGCCGAAGTTAAGCGAGAACCGTAGTGGTGTACATCCTCACGGACAGATACTACCTACGAGTGACTTCTACAACTCAATGATTGACTACATTGACCTAGTTGCCGACTTTGAGAACTGGGAAACTCGCAGGAACAAGTTTACATTCTGCCAGTACCCGTTCCTTCTGAGCATCTGGGCAAAGAACCAGATCCTTGAGCACGATGCGCGTCGTCAGATGCAGAACAAAGCCCGAGACGCCTTTTTCGATAGTATCATGAGTCGCAAGGCTATCAATCAGTTTCTAGAGCTCAATGTCCGGCGGGATTGTCTAGTCGACGACAGTCTTAAGGCTGTGAGTGAAGTAATCGGAAGCGGGAGTGAGGATATCAAAAAGCGCCTTCGCATTATTTTCAGCGGCGAGGAGGGTGTTGATGCAGGCGGACTGCGAAAGGAATGGTTTTTACTCCTTGTCAGAGAGGTTTTTAATCCTGATCACGGTAAGCCAAATAGCTTTAAGTATATTGACATTTCGACTGACATTCTTGGCAGGATTGTTTCTTTATGACGAGGACTCTCAGTATTGCTATTTCAACCCGAACGCGTTCGAAACGTCGGACCAGTTTTTCTTGGTTGGCGTTGTCATGGGACTCGCCATCTACAATTCGACTATTCTAGACGTGGCTCTTCCGCCTTTTGCATTTCGGAAGCTCATTGCATCTGCCCCTACCCACGGTACTGGGGCATCGGCTCACCCAAAGCCTCAGATGCGGTGTACACTTGAAGACCTTGCCGAATACCGACCTCGGCTGGCTCGAGGACTACGGCAGTTGCTTGAATATGAAGGCAATGTAGAAGAAACCTTCTGCCTCGATTTTGTAATTGAGATGGACAAATATGGTACCCAGTTCCAAGTTCCTCTTTGTCCTGGAGGCGAACGGATCCCTGTTACAAACAACAACCGACGAGAGTACGTGGACCTTTATGTGCGGCACATGATCGATGTGTCCGTGACAAGACAATTTGAGCCCTTTAAAAGGGGTTTCTACACTGTATGCGGAGGCAATGCTCTGTCTCTCTTTAGACCAGAAGAGATTGAGCTTCTCGTGAGAGGCTCGGACGAAGCACTCGATATCAATTCACTGAGAGGCGTCGCGGAGTACGATAACTGGGGCGCCAAAAATCCAGATGGCTCTGAGCCTGTTATTGATTGGTTTTGGGAGACATTCGAAGAGGCCACACCACAGGACCAGCGCAAACTTCTCTTGTTTATCACAGGCAGTGACCGAATTCCTGCCATGGGCGCTGCTGTACTGCCGATCAAGATTTCTTGCCTAGGCGAGGATGAAGGGAGGTTTCCTATTGCTCGAACATGCTTTAATATGCTGTCTCTCTCAAGGTACCAATCCAAAGAGAGGTTGGAGAAGGTGTTGTGGACTGCCGTTCGTGAGAGCGAAGGGTTTGGACTAAAGTGAAGAAGGCACTTGATGAAATCACGAAATAGGCATTCATTTTCATGTATGGAGTTTGGACGGCCATCCGGGGGCTTGGGAATATAGATCTTTTCAAGGGACCTGGCAAGGTGTTTATAGCTAGAAACTGAAATCATTGAAATTACTTTGAAGGCAGCTCCGAAAGATACATTACAGTGACTGTGATCAAAGCGACATTGGACATATCCCATGAGATCTGAGTAGGACTGTCTGACAGCTCGTACTCAGTCCAATCATTATAAGCTATTGTTCGCGATTGAATCCCCAAGTTTTCTCGTCCTGAGGCATTTTTAACATTGCAATATCATGGGTAGTATTCTCCTCAACGCTCAACCAAGACTCAATCCAAGCACAGACAAACTTGCAAGTGTAACCAGTAATTAGTGGTAATCTTTTGATATTTCCAACCAGTACACTTGCCAGATATATGGCACAAGGTAATACACATTTATTGTACAGCATCATAATCATCCCTTCGGCACGCAAACCGTCTAGGCCTCCTCTTCCTCGGCAACACCACCAGCGGCCCGCGCTCTCTTCAACATGTCCTCCTCGCGCTTCTTCTCCTCGCGCAGCTGCTTCACGCGGTCGCGGTCTACCTCGGCCTGCTTGCGGAGAGCCTGGAGCTCCTGCATCTCGCGGATCTCCTCCTTTGTGGGCTTGAGGGGCACAGCGCGGGTCTCGGCGAGGACGTACTCGAGGATGTGGGACGAGTGTTTCTGGGACATGTCGATGGTGACGACTTTCTCGTCGGCGTCCGGGGGTGCAGCCTTGGAGAGGCCGTCGCCAGACGAGGCGGGCTGGGAGCGGGTTGCGGGTGCGGGAGAGGAGGCATCGGGCTTGCGGAGGTAGATGGAGAGTGTGGGCGTTCTCCAGTGTTTGGAGTGGCGGTTGACGATCATGGGGACCGAGGGGTTGTGGTACTTTAGTCGGGGGAGGTTCTCCTGCCAGAACTTTCTGTGTGGGCGTATTAGTCGATATGTTGGAAATGCGATATAGACGCAACGAACCTAGCGCCCATATGGCCTTTAAGGGCCATGGCGAAGTCCATATGTATCCTAGTCACCTCCGGAGGGAGGGCTGCTGCACCGGGACCGCATCGTATATCAAGGAGCTGAGTGAAGCGTGAGCATTGGATCGTGGACCGTTGGTCATATATGGGGAGATGTCTACCTTCTATAGAAGTCGTTAGCAATGATGTTGGGTTCAAAGGGGAAATTGACTTGCCTTGCGAAGCTTGTTGAAACGCTCACCGAGAGACCTCATATTGAACTGCGTGAGCCTTTAATCTCTAAAGGCGTTACGCAGAGTCTCTCCCAAAGCCAAGTCGTTCAATTGGTCGCAATGCTTCAAAAAGTCGATGCCTCTAGACCCAGAAATTCAACAAGACCCCTGCTGATGGCTGTTTGACTGCGGGCCGAGCGTTGACCCGGAACGGATGTGTGGGGCTCCCTCAAGCCCATGCCACTTCGCTCGCGTGCCAGGGATTGGAATTGATTTCTTGGGAAATTTTTGGTGTAAGTCGATCTTTTCGATAACTCGACTTTACTAGAGGCAACGCAATGCATCGCGCATTGTCAGCTCGATGGCTTAATAGGGCGCTGAGTATCGGCGAAGCATCAGCTTCATCGAGTGTTCCTCTATTCCTATGTCCCGCTGCTGGAGCTTCCTCTCGATATTATAGAACACCGAGAGCGGCACCTTTACGAACTCCGATTCATACTCGACGATTTAATCATACGGAAGCGACAAGAAGTCAAGATGCATCTGTTACGGAGAGTACACTCGTTACCACCCCTGAACCTCCTCAGTCAACTTCCGAAGTTCCTCGCAGAAGGTTGCCATTGAACTGCACGGGATGTGGTGCCTTTGCGCAAACCAATGATCCGCAGTTACTAGGCTACTTTGACCCGGAGAGCAAAAGGGTTAAGAAATGGTTAAATCCTAAGGCTTATGATCATAAACACACAGCGACCGAAGAGGATACAGTTGTGGATGATGTTCTCAAGACGTTGGATCAGAGCCAGCTGGAAGCTCTTGGCTTGAACCCTTCCCTCTTGATATCCGGGGCGGAAACAGAGGGAACTGTTGCTCCCAGTATGTAATTTGGTTTGAATGGAGATGACACAGAAGCTGACATACTCGCAGAAGCCCCTCCCCAGGACAAGCAACCCGTCTGCGATCGATGTCACAACTTGCAGCATTACAGCACATCAAGCGACACGGCAAAGGTCACCATGTACCATCCCACAGTAGAGTCGCTGCGCGAGACAATCGAGGAGTCGCCACACAAGTACAACCACATCTATCACGTTATCGACGCCGCCGACTTTCCAATGTCACTCATCCCCCGACTCAACGTTCTTTTAGGAGACATTCCGATCAGGACACGCAACCGACGCTCACGGGCGAGCAAGTACCAGAGGGATCGCAAGACTGAACTGAGCTTTATCATCACCCGTGGGGATCTTCTTGGCCCAACGAAAGAGATTGTGGACAAGATGATGCCTTACCTGCGCGAGGTGCTACGCGATGCCCTAGGACGGCTCGGTGATCGTGTTCGTCTTGGAAATGTGAGGTGCGTCAGCGCCAAACGTGGCTGGTGGTGCAAGGAAATCAAGGAAGATATCTGGCAACGCGGCGGTGCGGGCTGGATGGTTGGAAAGGTCAACGTGGGCAAGAGTCAACTATTTGAAGCGGTATATCCTAAAGGCAGGATGGGACAGAGCAAGGATCCTGGACGAGCATCGGTGTCGACTTATCCACGAGAGGCTGTCAAGGCGGAATCGATCAATGCCGAAACTGGCGCAGAAACGGCCGATATGGATGTTGGAGATTTGCTGCCACCCCCTCAGCCAGCAAAGAACTATCCCGACATGCCTCTAGTATCCTCACTCCCTGGTACGACCGCATCGCCAATTCGAGTTCCCTTTGGAAACGGAAAAGGCGAGTTGATTGACCTTCCTGGACTGGCACGCAGCGACCTGGACTTGTTTGTGAAAGAGGAGGACAAGCAGTCGATCATAATGAAGAAACGCATCGTGCCTGAGCAGATCTCTCTGACATCTGGCAAGTCCCTCATCCTAGGAGGAGGTCTCATCCGCATTACACCCAGGAACCCCAACTTGGTATTCCTTGCCTATAACTTTACGCCTTTGGAAGAGCATCTTACACAGACCGAGAAGGCCATTGCTTTTCAACTAGAGAAGAGACAGTCTATTGGTGTGCCAAGTATTATGCTACCTGGTTCTGGAGAGAGGATGAAGCATGCGGGAACGTTTAGGCTGTCTCATGATGTGACCAAGAGGAGGGCTGGTCCTCTCACGAGAAAGAATGCGGTTGGCTTAAATGTCGACAGGCTACCTTTTCGAGTGCTATCGACAGACATCCTTATCGAGGGCGTCGGTTATGTTGAACTCGTCGCTCAAGTGCGTGCTCAGAATGGCATTGCACCAATGCTACCTCGGCATCAATATGCCAGAGTCGAAGACCCATTTGATCAGAAGAAAGAGGTCGACTCTGATCCTTTTGCCTCCCTTGCTTCTCAACGAAGAGATATAGGGCCAGTGGTGAAAGAGCCCGAGCCTCCTTTGGAACCTGCGTGGCCAGCAGTTGATGTGTACAGTCCTGAGGGTCGGTTTATTGGATCTCGTCAACCTATCAACGGATGGCTAAACAATAAGCCACGTGTCTTGGCAGAGCACAAGAGAAGCCGGCCACGAAAGAGCATGAAGGGTGCCAAGAAGAAGGCCAAGGCTGAGAAGCGAGCTGTTTCTGCGAGCTGAGATGTGGATGGAGTTGTAAGATTTGAGGCTGTATGATGAATGAGTTTGTATGAGATCTGGCGATGTATATCATATCACGCCAACTGTATACTACCTGCATAAAAGCATATACTATAGCAAAGCTCCTGTATATTAAAGTATCAAGAAACTTGGCGTACCTGTGACAAGGTTAGGAGGTAGATAAGGTACCTGGACGATCACCCAATTGACAGGCGATGACGTGGGGCAAACCAACCCCGGATTTTTCTTTAGGCCCCTCCATGATCGCTAAGGCCTGATGACAATTCATTCCTTTGCCATACGATTCCGTTAAACAAGCGCGTGACGAGACCACGAATTTCACTTCAAACTCTCCTTTATCAGCCAAACTCTGAGAAGGAGAAAATCAAGACGCACAGCGCCATCATACAAAAGACAGTCACCATGTCGCAACGACAGCAACAACGAAGCGCACCAGCGCCCTCGCAAACACAGACCCAGACCCCGTCGCGAACACCAGAGACAAGAGAACAGACTCCAGTAACTTTGAGACTTCGCGGTGCGCATGCATCTGATGGACGTTCAGTGCAGTGGGCCGAGGACGTGGTAGACAATGAGGGTCTTGGGCGCAAGAGCTCAAAGGGTGAGTGTGATCATGATATCAACCCCCCATCCCTGACTATATACTAACAGAAACTGCGACAGTGTGCTGCATCTATCACAAACCCAAGGCTGTCGACGAGTCCAGCGATGAGTCCTCTTCCGATTCCGACTCTGATTCTGATTCCGGCTCTGATCGCGACGGTGCACAACCAGCTGGCGGCAAGCGTCAGGGCTGTGGACATGGACACGGACATAGTCATGGACGAGAGCGAAGAAGTCAAAAGGGAAAGGAGAAGAGGGCGCCGAGTCCGAATGCGTACGAGAAGGTGCCGAAGCCGAAACCCAAGGATGGGCCGTCGAGTACTCAATCGTAGAAGAGGGAGGGTGATGGACCATCTGATAAGGGGTTTGGAAAAGATGGGCATGGATCATAATGATTATGAGTATAGATTTGTGGTTTAGTGCGTTTAGATGGGGATTACTGGTGAAAGGGACTGTCTGTTAGGTTCTGGCGAGTATGGCTACAGGAGCATATGGCTTTATAGGCATGATACACAGTCTGGAGTATTTATACAAAAGGGTATCATTTTCACGTTCCTCTTTTTACTGTTGAGTTTTAGGCCTATATCCTAATCACTCTACACCTTCAACATCCTTCTTCCCACTCTCAACCACAAAGTATCTCCCTGCTGTCCTTCCCGCTGTCTTCAAAGCATCCCACTCCTCCGCCTCAGACTCGACCTTTTCTCTAACCCTCCTCGCCCGCTGATAATGTCCCACGCGAACCTCCTTTCCCAGCGCCTCCTGCAAGTCCGCTAGCCCAATCGTCACCTCCTCTCGAGCCTCTGGCGTCTCATCGCGGATTGCCCGCAGAGGCTCGACGCCGCTTGTATCGACGCGCTGCACGGCACGAACGAATTGAAGCTGACTCTGAAGCGTGTTGATCATGGCGGTCTCGTCGGCGGGAGTGGCTGGGAGTGGTAGGGCTGAGAGGCGGAGGAGGTGGTGCAGTTGCGATGGCGTTATCGTCTCTGCTGGCGCTGATGATGGTGACGAGGGGAGGAGACTGCGGACGGACCAGGTGGGTTTCTCAAGGATTGAGGCGGCGGTTGAGGTTGATGAGTTTCTGGTTGTGAAGCGAGTTATTGTGCGCTTTTGGGTTTGCGTGATTGTGCGCCGGAGGGCGAGACGACAAGTTGCGCAGATTGACATTGTAGCTGGTTATGTTCGAAGTTTAATATGGCCCTCGGATATTGAAAGAGTTTAATTGGGCAATTGGTGAACTGTCAATTCAGAATTGAAGTGGTCATGAGACGCTATCATAGGTAGCAATGAAGCCCGTGATCATGAATGGAATCTTTAATGTCGGGTCCAACTCTCCATAGCGGGTCTGGCTATTACGGTCCACTAAAAAGACACCTGCCCGGGGAGGTTGTGGCTCAGGCGACCGTCGTCATAGCTCAGCCGCAACACCACTCGACATCTTTACTTGGATTGCGACAAGTCAGCTCTAAAACAAACTCGGTTTAACGTGACACTTTTCTCCCTCGTTTTACTTATTCTCCTTCTCTCTCCAACTCTTACTTGATACCCAAAACTCCACAACAACTTCACAATCATGGCTCAAGACCCTCGAGCTCTCCTTCAAAAGGTTCCCTAACCCCACCCCCGCTCAAGCCAGTCGCCATGTGCTGACGCATCGCAACATCCAGGCTCAGAAGCAACTTCAAAGCGCCGGCAGTGGCTTTAGCTTCTTTGGCGGACGAGAAGACAAATACCAAGAGGCCGCCGACCTCTTTGTCCAGGCTGGCAATGCCTTCAAGATGCAACAACAGAGTACGCCTTTACCGCTTTTGATCGGAAGCCAAGAAACTGACATTATCCAACTACAGACGTCGAGGCCGGAAAGACTTTCGAACAAGCTGCGCAAATTCAGACCGATAAGTTGAAGGAGCCCGATGATGCGGCCAACACCCTCGTCGATGCCTACAAGGCCTACCGCAAGGACGATCCCCAGGCCGCTGCGCGATGCTTGAATGTGGCCATCGACCGATACTGCGCCAAGGGTAACTTCCGCCGCGCCGCTTCACACAAGGAGAATCTCGGTGAGCTGTACGAGGTGGATCTTGGCGATGCCAAGAGCGCGGTCGAAGCCTACGAACTCGCTGCTACCTGGTATGAGGGCGATAATGCAGCAGCGTAAGTTGGATTACTATGCACATGTGATTTACAGATATTAACAAACTCAACAGTCTTGCCAATAAGCTGTGGCTCAAGGTCGCCGATGTTGCCGCCATTGAGGGCGACTACTACAAGGCTATCGAAAAGTACGAAAAGGTGGCCGAGCAGTCCATCAACAACAACCTCATGAAATACAGCGTAAAGGACTACCTGCTCAAGGCGGGCATCTGCCATCTAGCCAGCGGCGACCTGGTTGCTGCGCAGCGCGCCCTCGAAAAGTACCGCGACCTCGATCCTTCGTTCGGCGCCCAGCGAGAGCACCAACTCCTGACTGACTTGTGCGAGGCCATCGAGGCCAAGAGCCAGGAGCAGTTCACCGATAGACTGTACCAGTTCGACCAGATCAGCAAGTTGGATAAGTGGAAGACGACGATTCTGGTGCGCATCAAGAATCAGATTGAGGAGGCGGACGATGAGTTTGCGTAGATTGATAATGAAGGACGCATGAAATTATCGTGAGCTTTTGGGCGATGAAGTATAGGATATATCATATGAAACAAGCATACCAGCCAGGGTCCGGAGGTTCTGGTGTCGATGCAACGTCAAAGAGATGGGGAGACGAGCTCAGATATCCGAACAGTTGCTTATTATGGGTTTGAAAGTGAATTAGGCCAAGCATAGAATTACCATGACAATTACGGATACCATAACACGGTCACAATTAGTCGAAGGCTTGATTAGTATGTAAATGCTTGTTATTGACGCTCTTTGCTATTCGGTTCAATCGTTGCTCATGTGATGACTTTGATGCATGGCAAGAAGCCAGAGGCAACAAAAGAGTTCGGGCAAAATGTACCATGACATCCCCTAGCCTCAAATTGGCATGTAAAGTGAAAACGTGTCGGAATACTCAAGGACACGCAAGATCCTACGACTGCCACCTGTCCGACTTGGTGGCCTTTGTAGCACACGTCTTGGGAACTGTGTACGAGCGGTTTGGATCCTTCTCCCAGGTCACGGAGCCATCTCTCTTGACATTGATGTACTTGTACTGGAGAGCCTGTCCTGCCTTGAGCGAGATGGTAACCTTCCACACGGGGTTCGAGGACGTGTAGTCAGATGCACTCAGGGGTACGGCCTTTGAAGTATCCCAGTTACCGAGGGCGTCGATGTTTCCGACGATCTTGATGGTATCACCAAAGTTGGTCGTGACTATCTCTTCAAAAGTGACTGCTACCGCAGTGGCAATGGCGCAGGTGGTTGGTGAGCTAGTTGGCGAGCCAGCTGTAGGAGACGGCACGCCATCCTTGGGTGTCTGAGATGGTGGGAACGACGTTGCAGTTGCTGAAGAGTATGAGCCAGCTACAGTGTTGGTTCCACATTGCTGAGGCACCGCAGCTGCGCTGCTCGCCCAAGAAGGGGGAACGATACCAGCTCGACGCTCAGCAGCTGAGAGGAACGCGGCGTATGACCATGTCAGATCCTCAGCAGAAAGGGGTTGACCGTTATTCTTGTCAAACTGTTCAGCCAGGGCGCCGTTTGTGCCGACGTACTTTTGGACAATGCCGACATATCCATCAGCATATTTGGAGACAACGTCGGTGATGCTCTTGAAGGTAGCTGAGTCACTGGCATAAGTGCCGGTAGAAATACCTGGGATCAAATCCCTAAAGAATGAAAGAGATATGTCGGAGACTGTGATGGATCCCTTTTGCTTCCAGATATATATAGCATCGTAGAGCTGTTCTGCGGCGGCGAGAGTAGCGAGATACCAGGGATTGCCGTTGTAGTAGACATCTTCGATGTATCGCCCAACAGCAACAGCAGATCCTTGAGAGATACCTCTGTTGATGTTCCATGAGCGGAAAGAGTCGGTGACTGACTTGTGGTTGGCGAGGGCTTTATCACTACATGGCTGGAAAGTAGCGGCATCACAACCAAGAGTAGGGTCAAAGTTGTGAATCGAGGTGAGGATGCTATTTGCGTCCTTGCCGGTGCGGCCGTCATTGACATTGACTGGGAGACATCAGTGGCTAGCACTTCAAAATGGATGGCTGAATGAACTGCGACGTACTGTTGGAGTCGACGTATCTACCAGAGGGAATCCAGTAACTTTGGAGGAAGCAAAGAGCTTGAGGGGCGATGGAAGCGTAATTATCGTCTGGCTTGCCGAGCTTCTTTGCTAAAGCAGCGCCTTCAACAAGGGCTGACATGATGTTAGCATGTGGCGCTTTACAAGTAGTAGTTGTAGTGCTGACCTCGGTATTGAGATGCAGTTGTGAAGAATGAGCTTCCCCTAACCTCTTCCCACAAGTCAAACCCGGTTTGGTTCCTGTGATGGTTAGACTAAACTGTAGTCGAGGCTGTTGACTTACCAGTATTGGGCCACATAATTGAGATCATTGCGAACAACAGGCCATACAATATCAGAGGCTGTGGAAGTGTAGCCATTGGCAATCAACCAGTTGGCATATGTGATGATTGCGGTAGCACGGAGAGCAGGACCGTCTCTCTGAGGTCGACCTGAACAAGAGTCAGCCTAGGGTTCTACTTCGAGCAGAAATTGTGAAAACTTACCCCAACTACCAGTAAAGGCGCTCAGATCGACGTGAAACTTGGCTTCACCCAGACCAGAGCCATCAGAGAGAGATCCAGAGGGGTTAGAAACGCCCTGGAGTCTGGCTTGAGAGGCTATGTACTCTTGGATGTGCTTCTGCAGCCCAGCATCGTAGCGGTGAATGAACCTATCTACGATATATTTGAAGACAAGGGCGGCATCTCTGGTCCAAGTGTAAAAGTCTGGTAACCGTTAGTAAAATTCTAGAGAGTGGTCAACCACTTACAGTCTGGATCATGAGTGTCTGGAGAAGCAATGACAACACCAGAAGCTACGCCCTGGGCGTTACACCCGTCAGAGCCGATGTTGCACAAGAGCTGCTCGATGGCGACCGAACTCTCAGTCTCAATAAAGGCATCGATAGAAGACTGTCTCTCCTGAACCTCAAACGCCGGCCGACCCAAGACGCTCTGCAGAGCGAAGGAGCCGAGCAGAAAAGCAGAGGACAACAAGTACATGACGGGCTGTATCAGGGAAGCTGTAGTATTGACTGAGAGTGAAGAGACTGCATCGTCAACATCGATGAGGTCCATCATCAAGGTCTTATAGAGAGCCGGCATTGCCAGCTTAGACGGAAGGTTCAGAATAGGGAAGCTCGCTGTGGCCAGGGTCTAGTTGTTAGATGCCTAATAGGGGAATGCGGAAAGCTGTATAGCTCATAGACGGTGGGAGTAGGCCGTTGAGGGATAGTGCGGTGTGGTTCAAAGGGCCGAATATTCAAAATGAGGCCGAGATGGAGATTTAGCAGTTGGGGTTGTTGGTGTTGTGAGTGTCTGCTTTTCACAGTCGATCACCTCGGCTTGTAGTATGATGCTATATTCAAGCACATTTTTTTTTTACAGAATACACGATGACTCGAGTTTTCAAATTATAGACGAAGTTTTATGGTGTCTCGTATGGACCTATGCCGTGGCATTCAATAGGCTCACATGAGCACCAGGTGACTCCATATGAGCTCTTGTGACGTTTCCCCAATTTGATGATCCATGATTTCACTAACAAATCTCCAACTCGTAGTGTGGGGTAGCTACAATACTGTATAACTGTCGTTCACATGCCAGCCGAGCCTAATTGTCTTATTCCGTTTCTTCCCCACAATCTTATGATGCTGATGCTCCATGTCAAACCCCAGACTGGAGATATACAAGCATCTGCAGTGGACGGATGAATCAGTTTGTGGCTGTTAAACCGCCGAATGTGACGCAACCAATATGCACGCATTGGCAGGCACAAAAGGAACATGCATACAAAAGCTGCATATCCTCTTCCACCATCTCGACTCGATACAGCTTCACTTGCTTCAATAGGTCATGTCTACCCTGTGGTTGCAAGGATATTGACAACAGGAGACTCCGACTTGATCAACACTGCTCAATCACACCTTGCTCTTGCCTCCGAAGACGGGCCGTAGATCGTGCATGGTAGCTTAATATTTTTTTCGTCGCTCGTCTCCAGGGTAACATCATCCCCAGATTCAGACGTTAACTGGAAGCCATTCAAAAGTATCCCTTGCCACCAAGCAGAAACGATACATCTGAGTAGGTACGCATGAAAATTCTCATCGTAACCAGTTCGGGCTCGCATCGACTAGCGACGCCAACTAACACTGTCGGAAACAAACGTCCCAAACGGTCGACGTCGCCTGGCACATCGCAGCATTTAACATCACATTCTACGTCACATCACATACATAGGCACTTCAAATCAAGATATGTAGGTAGGCCATGGTTTTCCCCAACCTCACCAACCGACGGTCTCGGAAAAGGGGGGTGGAATATAGCGTCTCGAATGCAACAGCTACGACACTCAAGCTGCCTTGCGGCAGCGAATGAAGCAGCTGAAGCACCAGTTACTCTTGGACCTGTCGATAGGATGATTGACACCATAACAAGTTGATGGCTCCTTAAAAGTTATCGAGCTGCAAAGCAATCGACCCTGACTCCGAAGAGCAGAGGATCGCTAGGCACAGATCCGTGTTTGCTAAAGAGAAGAGAAAAGTAAAAATTTGCTTTGCGCAAAGATTTAAATACCCAAGTTTTTTTCTCACGTGCATTACATAATCCGGCCTAACTGCGGAATCATCTTGCCATGATTGGACCCGCCCCGTCGCGTGCAGAGTGATCCGTGCTCATCGACTTCAAGGCTGCCTACATCTCTACTCTACCAAGTCCTTCCATCATCACATCACATACAACATCGCCATCGCGATACGACAGCCAAAATGGACGCCGAAACGATCGAAGAGACTAATCGAATTCGTATCTCCCTGGGCATGAAGCCATTGCCCGTCCCGGGGGCTGACAATTCAAACCAAACCGAATCTATGTACGCCGATGGCGAAGCGCCCAGCACTCTCGAGAGTCGCCAGGCTCAGGCCTACGATAATTACAACAAAGTGATGGAAGCCGAAAAGGCCAAGAAGAAGCGTGAAGAGAAAGCCGCCGCTATTCGCAAAGCCCGAGAGCAGGCACAACGCAATGAAATCCTCGAGGGCAAAGGCTTTGGAGAGGCCGAAGAGGGAGGCGACCTTAGCGCAAAGGATTGGCTCATGGGTCAAAAGAAGCGTCAGAAGCAGATCGCAAAGACAAGAAAACTTGAAGAGGAATTGGCCGCCGCTGAAGCAGAAGCAGCAGCAGCAGTCCAATACACTTCCAAGGATCTTGCAGGCATCAAAGTCGGGCACGACACAGCAGATTTCCTCGATGGAGACGAGCAGATCCTTACCCTCAAGGATACTACTATCGACGAGAATGAAGAAGAAGGCGACGAACTGGAGAATTTGAGTATGCGAGAGGCCGAAAAGCTCTCTCAGAGACTCGATCTCAAGAAGAAAAAGCCAGGCTACAACCCCCTGGATGATGAGGAAGAGGGCGAACGCAGTATTCTGGCACACTATGACGAAGAGATCGACGGCAAGAAATCCAAAAAGTTTACTCTGAACACATATGGTTTCATCGCAGAGCTCTCGGATATTCTGGATAAGCCGGTTGACAAGACCCGAAACGTCCAGAACGTGAGCCTGGACGACATTGTTGGTAAGTCGTTCTCGCTGACCCAACGGCAAGACTCAATACTGACCGTTGAACGCATAGGTGATACCCCTGTTTCTTCAGATTATCTGGACCCTTCGCAAATCAAAGTCAAGAAACCTAAAAAGAAGAAGAACAAGAAGGGCACCCGGCAAAAGCCTACCGATGAGGACGATATCTTCCCTATTGATACGGCACCCGCAGACGACGCCATGGACGTCGATTCGAAGGATGCCCCTATTAAGAAGCGAAAAGTAGGAGACGACACTTTTGTGGACGACGAAGATCTGCAAGCATCACTAGCGATCCAACGAAAGAACGCTCTGAAGAAGAGGAAGAAGACCCGACCTGAAGACATTGCCAAGCTTCTCAAAGAAGAGGACAATGAGCCAGAACAAACCGAACCACAAGAAGGTGGACTCGTTCTTGATGAAGTTTCAGAATTTGTTGCCGGCCTTAGCAAGCCAGGGGAGGACGAAGAGCACAAGCCCAGAAGACCGAAGACTGTTTCAAAGTCACCAGAACCCGACGAGGACCATCCTATGGAAGACGACGTTCACGTACCCGAAGAGGAGAAGCCGCAAACGACAACTGCTGAGGAAGCGGAAGAGGGTGCTGAAGAAGAGAAGGCAGTTGGTGAGGGCATGGGTGCTGCTCTTGCGCTGCTAAGAGAACGTGGTCTTGTGGAAGATACTCGGGGTGATGCCGAGTATAGCAGTCTACGAAACCGAGAAGACTTCCTTGCGAGGAAGCGTCTCTTGGAAGAAGAGTTGGATGAGCAGGCACGTAATCAGCGCGAGCGTGACCGCAGGAGTGGCAAGCTTGATAAGATGTCAGTACGCGATCGTGAGGAATGGGCTCGTCAGCAAAACACTTGGCGTGATCAGCAGCAGTCTCGACGCATGGCCGAGCTGTTCTCTGCCGGCTACAAGCCCAATGTCGAGCTCAAATACACTGATGACCACGGCCGAGCCCTCGACAGCAAGGAGGCTTTCAAGCACCTCAGCCACCAGTTCCACGGTAAGGGAAGCGGCAAGGGCAAAACGGAGAAGCGGCTCAAGAAGATCGAGGACGAGAAGCGACGCGAAGCCCAGAGCATGTTTGACGCGAGCCAGTCTGCCGGTATGAGTTTGGCGGCGCAGCAACAGCTCAAGAAGCGACGGGAAGCTGGTGTACGACTCGCGTAAAGAAAGCGGAATTCACTTTTATCACAGCATGTTTTTTGGAAGGCTACGAATAGTAATACCGGCAATGGACAGTTCAGATCAACAAAAGGTGCTTTTACCCTTTACTCATGTGTTTATTTGATATATTATTTCCTGCTGACACCATGTGAAGATATAGATCCAAGGTATGTCTCTTGTTTTGTTCAACTAACCCTACCTAGACGTTCTTCTTCCGCTGTTATGGCAGAGTCTCTGCCTATGGATGCTCTGCATTCCATTGACACAAACAGAATGAAACCCAATGCTTCAAGTGAAGGATTCCTTTTATTCCTCTATAGTAGGAAGGCTCCCATTCGCCACGGCCAGTTCGCCCCATATGCCTCTCATCTCCTTCATCGCCTCATCTATCTCCGCCTCAAGAGCCCCGACCAGCATTTCCGTGGTCGGGTCCAGAGGCGACACCTCCCGAGTTGGAGTTGAACGTCCTGCCGGCGATACCTTCAATGGATCCGGTTTAGAACTAGAGAGTCTGCTTGAGTTGAGGGTGATGCGAGACTTGGTCGCAGTGACCTTTGTAGGAGTCTTGGAGGGTGCCTGAGAGGACATGATTGACCGTAGACTTTGAGGTATCTGTAGTAGAGTTAGTAGATGTCAAGTAATTAGGAGACTTACCACGGAAGTATTCTAATCTCCTGCTGAACCTGCAAGCTGGAGGCGAATGTTGTGATGACAAAATAATACTGAGTCGTAATGAGCTGTCTATCATGTGGTTTTTATACATCATACCCGTCCTAAGCATGGTTACGAACAATGCTATGCTGTCGAGTGTTGTTGTGAACAAGACAAGTGTTCTAGTAAGCAATGGTTCTATTGACTGTTCTTTGTACATAGTTGTTCATTTAGACTGAGCATCGACTGCAAAAGTCCTGAACTGGTGTCATTTAAGTGGTTGTTCACATTCATTCTTTGTACTTCACATATAGTCCTACACAAGACATCAGGAAAAGAATCAATTTCATGTAACCTAGGTGTTTCTATGTGTAAGAGCAGCCGTACGCGCTACAAGTTTCCAAAGCCATCCCCAACTCCCAAAGAAAAGAACCGCCAACTCCAGACATTTCTGTAATCAGACCTCTTGAAAAAGATCATCTATAGGCTGACCTTTGCTCCGATGCCCTTGCCTATGTAATGAATCTTCTCAGTCCAGCTTCCCAATCGGACAGTCACGTTTGCTACAGCATCCAGCTTGAGCGAACCGCCCAACGCTTCTTTGAGCTTGCCGTAACCCACGCTGCTTGGAGACCATTGCACAGGTAGTCGTGGAGTTTGAGACCGTCCTGGTGTTGCTGGGAAGGGCTCGTCGTGTATAATCTGGCCGACTGGCTCGGTGTGGTTGTAAAGAGCAGTGGCGTTGATGTGTTCTATGTAAAGAGTGTTGTACATTAGAGGAGAAAGGAGGCTGAAAGTGGCCGTCGACGAGAAGAGATGAAAAGTAGCATCTGCAATAAAGTGTGGCTTTCCGTCTTTATCTTCATCTTCGCCAGGGACAGTTATTCGTGGCGCAGGAAGAGTAATATTGATCTTTGACAGAGCTTCTCCAATGATAGGTACGTTTGGGACACTTCGTTTGTGCGTCCGTGCCGTCAGAGTTGTATTCTCGCCAGACACGTAGTCTGAAAGTAGTTTGCGGCCGACCTCTTGTGCCTTCTCACCGCCGAACCGTAAGGGATCCCAGGTCGCGTGGACGAGAAGATTGGTGTTCTCGCCAAGATTGAAAGTGACGTTCCTTGACACAGCCTCACCAAGAAGTTCACCGTCGTGGAGAACGTGCACGCTGAGGTAAGGGACGACAGCTGCATATGGCGTAGGGTTTGTGAGGTTAACTAGGGCCTTCATCTGAATGCCCGTTTCCGTAGTTTCCAGAACCTCGATCTCGCCGACCTGAGGCTTGAGTTTACCAAGAGCGTTTCCAGGGAATCCTGCAACTGAGTCAGCATTGGCTTTCAACTTGGCCGCGAGGCGTGTTAAAAAAATACTTCAGTGTGAATAAGGATAAATAATCCTCATGGGGGACGCAAGAGATTACCACAGCGATGACGGACCGTTTACTGGAATCTTGCCCTCTGCAGGAACCTTCTTCACCGTCAAGATGCCGAGAACTGTTGAGACTTTGACATCAACTTCGGCCTTGATGTCTAATGTGATATCGCCACCGCCAAAGAGCAGCTTTTGCATGACTTCGCTGAACACATCGCCATCGGTAATTGTCAAGGGAACATCAACTAGTCGTGATGTGATGTTGAGTAAAGTTTCATGGTTCTTGTCGTCTTCAACCCTGGTCGAATTGGCCTTCTCCCAGTGATGCAGGTTCAACTCACCCATTTTACGCTTCTCGTAAAATAGGTCAGCATTAGCTCGGAGCCTGTCAACTCCCAAATCCACGTTCAACTCAGGTGGAAGAGCTGCGAGCACCTGCGCGGTACCAGAAACTCGGGGCTCGCCATCAGGATCGTCGACGTCGGCAAAAGGATCTGGTAGTTTGAAATCGACATCAGTCAGGGAAAAGTTACGGATAAAATTGTCGAATGATCTTCCTGGAAAGTCGACCGGCACTGTGATACTCTCAAGAATATCCGAG
Organism: Fusarium guadeloupense; assembly: GCA_021655865.1. Lineage (NCBI taxonomy): Eukaryota > Fungi > Ascomycota > Sordariomycetes > Hypocreales > Nectriaceae > Fusarium > Fusarium guadeloupense. Next base: position 7,667 of record JAJJWM010000212.1, on the reverse strand, counting down.
ATCCATTCTGGGGTGTCGGTATCATTGAGCTTCTTTCCCTTAACGAAAACCTTTGCATCCTCGCCGTGCAAGTAACGATCCATAAAGTTGTCCAAAGGAGACGATTTAGAGTGAGGGCATGCTTTCGTCAGGGATTCAGGGATATCACGAATGATCCCCTTGGCGTCGGCTTGAACGTCTGCTTTGGCTTGAATATTGATAGGATCCGTGATAGCATCTGCAACACTAATGGAATCTAGTGATGAGTCGCAGTTGGGTACCAAAACTTCAAAGCCAAGACTGGGCACTTGGAATGATACTGGATAATCATTGTGAGCTTTTAGAGAGACGTCGGCCTCAATCACTTTCCGTCCGTGACCGTCCACCGGGCGATCGTGAAGATTCATGCGCTCTATGTTGTAGTAGGGCATGGACGGAATCTTGTTGGCTGCGAGGGTGTCAGTCAGAGTCTGGAGAGATAGAATCGCCTTGTCTGATTAAAGTAGTGTCTTCTTTCCCAGATACAAAGAGGCAAAGGAACGGTAGAGAGATTGACCTTCAAAAATCATAGATTCCGCCACATCATGAGCACCAAGAGGAAAGATTCCAGATTGAAGCCGGACCTTTGTCTTGCCCTCCACCTTGAGTTTCTTAAGGTTTCCATCCAACCAGTCATTCGCAATCTTGCGGATATGCTCGGCCTCTCCAGGGTTGATCTCGGCCACGAAGTCCAGTTCATTAGTGTGCCCATTAACAATATCGACAACCAGAGGAGGGATAACAGCCGTGCCGGCAAGAGCATTGGCATAGTCAGGCAGGTAAACGTTGACAGTAGTTTGCTTAGTCTCGAGCTTTCGCATAATGCCGGTAACTGCTTTTCCAATACGGCGAGAGCTTTTGTTGTCTACACGGGACCCATCAAGATAAACGTTTGCGCGGATACGGGCTCGGATTCCGTCACTTGTGATGTTTTCGATTGATAAGTTGGTGGGTTCAAGAACTGCAGCTTTCTCGGCATATTCTTTGACGGCAGGGGGAATGAGGAAGCCCAGAACTATGATTAGAACGACAATAATGCCAAGAATTACCATGGCAATGATGGAAGGCCAACGCCATGGTGACTTAGTACCGCTTTTGTTGCGTCTCGGCCAGAAACTCCAGCCCTGTGCCTGTGCCTGTGCCTGTGGCTGGACTGTGGTTTCGTCGTGCTCATCGTGTTCGTCGACGTCGCTGTGTTGGTCGTCATCATGGTGGTTGAGAAGGGGTGAGGTTTCGTTGGCCTCCACTTCCTCGTGCGTTGGCGAGACGAGGGGCTCGCGTTCGTCGGCTGGCATGGTAGGCAATCGGATAGACGCGGAGGCTTTGTGTCTACTAGAAATTCGACGCGCACATCAGGCGCGAATGAGTTGGAGAGGTTTGCAGTGGTGAGAAGATTCGTCGGATAGCAAGGGAATGGTTTGAGAGATGGTGTTGGAGAAGATGAATCTGAGGTGATGTTGGTGTAAGAGGAATAATCAAAGTCAAGGTTGGCAGGCGACTCGTCATCGACGCTGAAGTCACCCTCTGGAGGGTGTGATTGATAAGGATGCGGCGGGATCAGGCTGTCTTGCGATTGGCTTGTGTCTATCCAATCCAGGAACCAAGCCTCCGACCAAGACTAGAAGAGGAAATTGTGTGGCGACTGACCCTGAAACCTGGGGTTAAACATTGAGCGATCTTGGTTCGACGTCATTTGCAATGATAATTACAGCTTGGTACCGTGTTTAGAGGCTAATTGAGTGCTAAATTAAAGATAATCGCAATGTTACGTTGGATACTGCCTGGGACTCTATTAACGCCCGATGTTTCCGCTTGAGACACGTTATTAACTACCACTTGAGCCGGGTAGTCAATCTACCTACCTATAGCAAGCAAAGCGTTTGTAATAAAGCAAGCATATATCTGACAGCCCTTGTCGACTGCATGACCTTGCAGCAGGGTAACTATGACTTAGAAATTCGACTACCGGAAACGGTAATTCTCAGGACTGGTGAACTCTCACGGATAACACGGAAAGTCAAAGAGAAGCAACCATTTTCACGTCTAGTAGAGGGCAACAATCAAGTTAGAGTTTTATATAATTTATTAGAGTTATAACTATTGGATATAAGAGGACCTACGCTGTATCTAGATATTGGATCCTGAAATCAGTGTTGCGAGGCTGGTCTAGAGGTAAAAGTGGATCTATATGGCCATTTCCGCTTTCGCTCTCCAATAGTGACTCTTTCTGCCGCCGACTCATCTTTAGCCTGGGCAGCTATCAAAACTTCTATTCCTCTTCCATATATATTCCAAACAACTCAATTGTAAGCTTCTTAACTCTTTTTTACACTTCGAACCACCCAATTGACCCAAACTTTTCAGCATACACACGCCGCAGAATGAAGTCTTCAGTTTTCCGAATCGCTCGAGGAGCCGCTGCAGGCCTTCAGAAGCGAGCATACTCACAAGTCGCAACTCCAAGGCATCTCATGACCATTGCCGATCTCACTCCCACTGAGTTTGCTAATCTGGTCCGTGATGCTAACACTCGAAAACTTGCCGTCAAGGGCGGAGCTCCCGCTAGCTATCTCAACGCTGGCCTTGCTGGCAAGACTGTTGCCATGATGTTCAGCAAGCGCAGCACTCGTACTCGTGTTTCTACTGAGGCCGCTGTTACAATGCTTGGTGGCCATCCCATGTTCCTGGGCAAGGATGATATTCAGCTGGGCGTGAGTGTTGAGAATTCTGTATATACAGGGCTATGCTAATCTTGTGAAAAGGTGAACGAATCGCTCTATGACACTTCAGTTGTCATTTCGTCCATGACCTCGTGCATGGTTGCTCGAGTTGGACCTCATTCCGATGTCGCTACTCTTGCTCAGCACTCAAGTGTCCCTGTTATTAACGCCTTGTCTGATGATTTCCACCCTCTGCAGACCATTGCCGACTTCCTCACCCTCCACGAGACTTACCCCTCAGCAACCGCCAAGGGTGCTACTTTAGGCCTGAACGGCCTCAAGGTTGCCTGGGTTGGCGATGCCAACAACGTCCTCTTCGACCTCGCCATCGGTTGTGTCAAGATGGGCGTTGATATCTCGGTCGCCGCGCCCAAGGGATATGAGATCCCTGATGGCATGAGGCAACTCATCAATTCCGCTGCTGATGGTGTCTCCTCGCCCGGCAAGCTTCTCGAGACTACTGTTCCGGAAGAGGCTGTGAAGAATGCCGATGTCCTGGTAACAGATACATGGGTTTCCATGGGCCAGGAGGCTGAAACCCAGAAGCGACTCAGGGACTTTGCTGGTTTCCAGATCACCAATGACCTTGCCAAGCGAGGAGGTGCCAAGGCCGACTGGAAGTTTATGCACTGCCTCCCTCGACACCCCGAGGAGGTTGCTGACGAAGTCTTTTACAGTCCTCGATCTCTGGTATTCCCTGAGGCTGAGAACCGTCTCTGGGCTGCTGTTTGTAAGTGTTTACGCTGATTTCCTCAAGAATTTATGCTAATATGATCCAGCCGCCCTGGAGGGCTTTGTTGTAAACAAGGGTTACTTTTAAAGTGGATTGTGAATATATCTGGTATCATTTGATTCTACACTTGAATGAAGGCGGAGCATTGGCGCATGAATAACAAAATAGTCATTTGGGATTAAATCGACTAAACCAGATCCTTTCCTTCAAAACGCCATGGGGCCGAGCCACCACTTGATATATGTGACTTAGCCGGGAGGAAGCTGGCTAGCATCAACAACCTCATCCGCATCCATAACGAGCGCATCCTGGCTGTTCTCAGATAGAGGGGTTCGAGGCAGCGCCATCAGACCTGTTCGAGCAGATTCGAGGATGCCGAAGGGAGCGATAAGCTTGAGGAAAGAGTCGATACGAGATTGCTTGGCGGAGCTAGAGCGCTGTGTCAGTATATCATGATCGAAGATTCGGGTTGGGATGAAAGACGTACACCTCGACAATGCAGCTGGTGGTGCTAATATCCAGAACCTTTCCGCCGAACTGGTGGGCAAAGTAGGTGATGGACTTGAGATGCTCGTGCTTGTGTCGAAGAGCTTCACTGGCAGCAAGCTTGCTGGGGTGGAAGTCTTTGGCGGTTTCGGCGAGACTGCGCTCAATGGCCTCGTGGGCGTAGTCGACCTCGGACTCGCCAGCAGAGATCTCGCGGTGGTGGACGAGAAGTTCCTCAAAGTACTCGGGGCCAAGAATGTTGATCTTGGCAAGCAGGAGCTCGCGCTGGACGAGGGCAGCGTTGGTGTAATCGAGAACGGCCCAGACAGGGACAAGATCCTCGAGCTGACGGCGGGCCTGCTCAACAACACCGTCCTGACCGGTAAGGACAATGGTCATGCGGGAGAGGTCCTCAACCTCCGTGTTGCACACGACGAGAGAGTCAATGTTGAAGCCACGGGCAGCCAGGATACCGGAGACGCGGGACAAGACACCGGGCTCGTTCTGGACGAGGCAGTTGAGGATGTGACGCTTGGGGGGAGCAGTAGAAGGGACCGGGGTCTCGTAGAGAATGTTGGAGACGGCGGACTGGGCGGACCAAGCAGGCGGGTTGTCGCTCACGGGGAGAGGAGCGGAGCGACGGCGGAGGGCCTTGTAGGCGATGGCAGAGGTGGAGGAGGAGCTATATCGCACGGCGGCGACGCCCCTCGCGGAGGCAGCCCAGCGCAGGGACGCAGTCAAGGGCCGAAGAGAGGCCATCTTGTCAATGGGAGAACAAGATGCTTCTCAGAGGCAATTGATAGCGGTAGAAATAACAATTGGTCCGGGCTGAGGATTGGATGACTCAAGTAGATGAAGAGGCAGATGGAGGAAAGCCGAAAAAAATCAATGGACTACCGATAGGCCGGTGACCGGACCTCTAGTTACGGGGCAGCAGGTGGCAGGTGTGCTTGCGGGCGAGGGGGGCACGGATCACTTTGGTAGGGGTCCGCTGCAGCTGACTGTGCAGCCCTAGTGGAAGTTCTGAATATGAAGGAAGCTGATTTATCCTGATTGATGCATTTTGGTGAGCTTAAGCTAGAATTTCTAGTTTTTACCTGAAAAGCCAGATCAATAGTTTTTTTTTTTTAATCATTTCGTCAGATTGCTGCAGTCGCAATGCAAAACCACAATCTAAGAATGTTTCTTTCGGTGAGGTTCCCCAGATTAAACCCATGCAGCTGCGCCACATGCTAATTGTCCAATGAAATAATACTCGTTGCTCACTTACTCGAAATATCAACGTCAACTGTAAGCCAAGGCCAGCCTCATATTCACACTACCTCTACATAGTACAGTAATTAGGTACATACACTCTGCAGATTCAACATTCCGATATTAATCTCTGCAGCACCAAATATTCTGACCGCATTTTTGATACATAGACAATCGACACCCCGCGTTCACATCTGCTGCCCCAAACTTCTTCTCCACTCAAGTCCTCAGAGTCGCCGGTTTCGGGTCACTCACGAGCCACGTGTGGCGGAAGGCTATCAGCAGAAGGGACGTGCGCGTGGCCTGAGTGAGGCTTCGTGAAAGGACCTCGACCAGCCATTCTTTCTTTCCCTTCGGTGTCGACATCAACTCCACTTCAACCCAGGCGCATTTTGTTTACTGTTTTTCTGCCAAAACTTTTATGGAATTGCACTTCCACATGCCAATCTAGATCCTCAGCATTGAAATTTCACCGTGAGAAATCTCTCCAACGTATAGCAGTTTCGATCGCATACCAAAACTTTTATCTCGCCCGGCATGGATGATACCGAACGCCGAACGGTGAAGCGATCGCGCTTCGACCAGACCGAGCCGGAACCCAAGAGGGCGTCGCGATTCGATCGTCGTTCTCGATCTCCTCCGTCGCGTCGCTCTGAGCCTGGTAGAGATCGCAGCCCCGTTGGAAAGGATGCTACTCCCGAGGCAAAGAAATCTCCAACTGATGCTGCCGCTGCCGCTGGTATGTTATTCCATTGCTTCGCTTCGTTCCTAAGGCTTTGCGCAATTCCTTTTCTCTCTCTCTCTCTCTCATATGGTCGCTAACATCATTGATAGCTGCCGCTGCGGCTCGAATCAACGCGCAACTTCAGGCTCGTAAAGGCATCCAGCATGTCGATGTCCCTCCCATCAGGTCCGCCGACACCGAATCACCCCCGCCAAGACCTACTTCGACCCCTCAAACTGCAAACAAGACGGCTCCCGCGCTCGACGGAGAGATGTATGTTGCGGATGGCGACTACATCCAGGATATCGAAGTCAATGATCTGAGGAACCGCTACCTCCTCACCAAGGGATCTACGCAGAAAATGGTAAATACTCTTGATTTTAAAGTCCACTGATCCTCCCAGAAGCGCTCTTTCGGATTGCCTTTGCATTTGAATCGAGAATATCATGCTTACACAGCTTGATAGCTCGCTTCGATACCCCCTTCGTTTCTCCTGCTGACTCCCGCTTGATTAGATTAAAGACGAAACCGGCGCTGGTACGCAATTCCTTTGTAATCTCTTCGTAGAATATGATATTGACTTAGCAAGACGTTACCACTCGAGGCAACTACTATCCTAACAAGAGCATGGCAACGGCGGCTGTAAGCTTCCCTTTGACTTTCAGCAATTTTCCCATCTAATTATTTCTACAGAACCCTCCGCTTTACCTCCACATCACGAGCACGAGCAAGTCCGGCTTAGAGGCCGCTGTCGCCAAGATCAACGAACTCATTCAGCAGGAACTTCCCCAGCTTGTCGATGAACGACGATTCCGCCGTCGAGATCAGGAGCAGGTCGAGCGCGACGAGTTTGGACGAGTAAGACATCAAAAGACATTCCGCAGGTTAAATATACTGACAGGACTTTTGTAGCGCAAATGGCCCGAGGAGAAAATCCCAATAAGTTTGGAGCCTGTCCATGGATTCAACTTGCGCGCTCAAGTTGTCGGACACGGCGGTGCCTACGTCAAGCACATTCAGCAGGAGACGGGCTGCCGCGTGCAGATCAAGGGCCGAGGATCTGGATATCTTGAGGCAGCTACTAACCAAGAGAGCGACGAGGACATGTTCCTTCATGTTACGTAAGTCAATATGTCTATATTCAAGTATTGGTTACCTATTAACACACTTTCAGCGGACCCGATGCCAATATGGTGGAAAAGGCAAAGGAGCTATGTGAGGACTTGATCGCCAACGTCAAAGAACAGTACGAGGAATTCAAGAGCCGCCCACCTCGCTACGGCGGTGACCGCTACGGAGGTGATCGATATGGAGGTGACCGATACAACGGTAGCGGCGAGCGCAACCATTCCCATGGAGGCTCTCACGGAGGTTCTCATGGTTCTTACGGCGGCTCACATGGCGGATATGGTGGCTACGGAGCTAACTCTGGTGGTGCTTCTAACAGCCCAGCACCTGCTGGTGTCAACAGTCCGACTAACGCCGCGGATTACGCTGCTCAGTATGCGCAGTATTATGGCGGAGCGGATCCTTACGCTGCCTATGGTGGTTATGCTAAGTAAGTATCCTCCGTCATGGCCTCCAACTGTTGATTCTCTACAGGGGGTATACAATCCTTCTGATCAAGACTAATCTTTTGCCCAGCTATGTTGCTATGTATCAGCAATACTATGGAGCTCAGGCCCAGGCTCAGACACAGGCCCAAGGTGCCCCTGGAGCTCCTGGACAATCT
>JAJJWM010000211.1:0-115152 GCA_021655865.1 Fusarium guadeloupense | reverse complement strand
ATCTTGGTTATATAGAGTAAGTCAGAGCACTTGTATCAAATGGTATTTATTCCTATAAATGCACTTTACCTTTAGTTATTCATAGCCTCAAGTTAGGTTATAGGGTAGGATTTAATTTAATAGTCAAGAGTATTATTATTATAGTAATATGTTATAAAACATACATTTAAAATTTTATATAATAATATTATAAACATATTAATTACTACCCTATATTTTATAAGGTATCTTAATTGCTACCCTATATTTAGAGTACTTACTTTATTACCTGCTTTAATATTATTGAACTCATATGATATTCTCTTAACAGAATACTTATTTATTTCGTATCTAGCTCTTCCACCACTGTCGTCCACATAACCGGCCATTTAGTAAAGCCACCACCCACTTGCTCTGTTAAATACAGGCCACCAAAGCCAAATGAAAGTATCTCACTAGTGAGCTGGGCCGCATTGATGAGGCTTTCCGATAAGGTGTGGACAATTGCAACGGCTTTACACCTTAATTCTAGAGGCACGTGGGTAATGTCCTCCTTTGTTTCAGGCCTTCTCCAATGAGCCTCAGACTGCTCAAAGATGACCACCAAATTGGGGTCCACAAAGTAGGCAGGGTCAACAACAACGCCCGGATTGTAAACAACAAAACCAGAGCCGTCAGATGTCTCTTGCCATTTTTTTCTTGTATAGCGTGCAATGACAGACATGTACGGCAGCAATTTCAGGTCCGACGGGACCTCGTCGACGAATATACCCTCTAGCCGGAAGTTGCGATTCCAGCCATGATAGAGATCGATGTCGTGACGAATGGCATCAAGAGCCCGCCGGCCGTAGCTGCAATGAACATAGCCAAGTGGTCGTATGTTGGGAACGGAGCTGAGTCTCCGCAGGATCGTTGAGTAACTTGCGTCTGGGAGTGTGTCTGTGCCTGGCCCGGAGCAAGGGTTTATAATTGCGATGAACAGAACATGAGGCATCGAGCACGCCACTTCAAAGAGTGGCTGCCACGCGTTTTCCAGAGGATAGATGTAGAGGGGGACTAAGATCAACGGCTGACCTGGGACATGGCCATGAAGCGTTGTTGAGGTTGTTGCCATATCTCCGCTTTAATGAAAAGAGGCGGCAGGAGGGTGAGAGTGGGGTAGCAGGGATAGAGATAAGAAATGTGCTGGTTTGGCAAGGAGTTGTCTTGGGATAACGAGCGATATATAATTTTCCTAACACACAGACAGCTCTAGACCAGGCGCCTGGACAATCTTGGCTCAAGGACACGGACCTGGTAGGCCAAGAGTGCCATAAATTTGGCTCACACGCCGCCCCGGATGTGATGTCAGGGCGAATACAAGCGCCACGTCTGCTTTTTTATGGCCGCATAGTTTTGAGGGCTGACGCCTCATTATAAATAATGTTTAAAATAAGAGTACTAGTTCACACGCCGTCCCGGGTGTAACGCCAGGGCGGATACTAGCGCCTCGCCTGTTTTTGTTATCTCCGCATAGTTTTGGGGGCTGCCGTGACGTGACAATCACAGCCAAGGTTGAAAAACAGGAGTATATTGGACAATCTTATGCGATACTAAAGAGAGAAATAAAAAGAAGTAAAGAGAAAAGAGAAAAAGAGAAAAATTAACTAGGTGAAACACATGAAGAGAAGTACCATATTAGCTCTTTTCTTTACCCAAAGGGTTCATTCTCAACGTTCATGCCACCGCAAATCGACTCCCCCTGAAGAAGCACAGATGTGGCTGTAGTGGCGTCTCACTCATTGACCATTCTGGCATTCGGGTGTCAGATCATGAGCATTTGAAATAAACTTCCAGAGGTCAGTGGCACATTGCGAAATGCTCTCGGTGGCAGTCCAGCCTAGCTCCTTAATTGACCGCCCGTTAGCTGCAATACACGACCCAACGTCGCCATCCCGGCGTGGAGCCAGGCGCACAGGAATCACCTGGCGCGACGCTTCTTGCAGGCTAGCGACTGCTTCCTTGACGGTGGTGCCGTTACCTGTGCCTAGGTTGAAGGTGCGGAAGGGCGTCTTGATGTTGGCGTTGAGGGCCGCGATATGGCCGCGAGCAAGATCTGAAACATGGATGAAGTCACGCACCGCGGTGCCATCCCTTGTATCCCAGTCCGTGCCGAAAATTTCCAGCTCCTTGCGCTCTCCCGCTAGTACTCTTGTGATCATGGGAAACAAGTTACTGGGCACGCCCTTGGGGTCCTCTCCAAGGAGACCTGATCGGTCGCACCCAATAGGATTGAAATAGCGTAAGGCGACAATGCGCCAAGCGGGATCTGAGTGGGCAATATCTGCTAGAATGGCCTCGCAGAAGTACTTGGATCGAGCATAGGGGCTGAGAAGTCCCTTGACCATAGGCATCCTGACTTGTTCATGGCCATTCTCATCTGAATAGAACTCGGGATGGTGAATCAGATCCTCCTCGTGGAGTGGATGCCCTTCATCTGCCTTGGTGCCATAGACAGTTGCAGACGAGGAGAATACAAAGCTCCGGATGTTGTGTTTGTTGAGAAGTTCCATCAGCTCAACAAGGCCGCACACGTTGTTGCGATAGTATTGCACAGGCTTCAAGATAGACTCGCTGACAGACTTGTACGCTGCGAAGTGGATGACCCCCATTATCTGGGATTTGTGCGTCAGGTCAGGAGAGCTGTTGGGAGAGCTTGGAGTAGTCATGACGAGGTCTGAGTATGACTCGAGCAAAAACCTCATCGACTTGCTCCGGTAGTCAAGCTTGTGGAAGTGGAGGATTGGCATGCTACGGCAGTTTTCAACGCAGAATTTCTCAGCCGCCTTCCTAACGCGGGTGAAGACGCTATGAAAGCTGTTGCTCAGATCGTCCACAATAATAACATTGTAACCGGCCTTGAGGAGCTCCAAGGAGGTGTGAGATCCAATGTATCCGAGGCCACCTATGACCAAGATAAAACTGCCAGTTGAAGTCGACGGCTCCTGATGTCCAATAAAGCCATCGTCAAAATTGAGCTCTGGGGTCGTGGGAATGGAGGAGGCGGAATCTGTTTCCGAGGGGGAAGATGAGGACAGCATTTTCAAGTGGAAGTGAATGATATCTGTAATGAGATTGGGTTCGAGATGGAGACACCTTTGACTGGTAGCTAGGATATCTCAGATAGGATATTGATGGATTGAAATGATATCAAAAATATAGATGGGAAGAAGGCGTGCAGTTCCTTAATATATACTTAAAGAGCAATGGAGTAAAATTTGGAACTGTTCAAGAGGATGAGCCCCTGAGTTTGAAGACCTGGTGCTGGTACGGAGATTACGGTAAAACAACGAACAGAGCCATCATGTTGAACGATATTGCAAGTCCAAAACTCCCACCGACTGCTTGAGGGTCAACGGCGATGATTCCTGTTGGCCATCACAAGCTCATGGACCTCGGTGCACTTTGATATCGGATACAAGCTAAATCAATCGTCGTCCGTTCATCAGGCCGTGCCCTTTGGTGACTTTCTCATACGTGAGGATCAAAACCACTCATGGTCAAATGTTTAATCCCACAACAATTTCAAGAACAAGCGAGTGTACCATGAAGATAATACCCTCAACACCACTGAGGTTGTGATGGAGTCATCTTGGTGAACGCGGAATGCCATCCAGGCCCTAGAAGCCCACGTTCTCGTTCTGCCGCCTCACCACCAGCCTACCATCGAGATGGGCCTGGGTCTAGCCACATGGCCAAGCGGTGAATTCCACGGTCTTTCTGTAACCACCAAATCATTGTCAAGAACTACAAAGATCTAGCATCTAACGGTTCCACATTCGACTATGCTTAAATCGGCGCTGGCTGCCGCAGAACACTAGCTGAAATTCTAGGCTACTAGCCAGCATGCAAAGTTAACATATTACGCACAGATCGCAGGACCAACACTCGCATTTGATTGTCTGAGCGTGTATGTGTTTCGTCAGGAACATGCAAACGTACTCCCAGATGTGACCCATACCGTTAGTAAACATGTCATAACGTTTATCCTTACATTTTACCCAATCTCGGATACCGGTATAGCCGATAGAACGCTTTGGTATAATGTAGACGGGGTAAAAATGGAGATAGGATTCTGTCGTTATGATGTAAACTGTCCGTGGTTCAGCGCTTATGTGAGCGATTGATACGTATACGTCATCCCCCTCACACCCCTCCGTTCATACCTAATGTTGGGCGGCACATTGACTATTGACGTTTTCAACCCATGGTGCTGTGAGCTTGATGTTTGCTATTCTGGTTTTCCCATGATGAACTGGACAATTTTGCCCTAAAAAGACGCATTGGTAGGTCTGTGATGCAGACTGGCCTGAAATCAATAGCTACAGGAGTGGCTTGGCAGTGCATTGCAGCCTCATGTAACGCTTCCGTTGACCAAACCACTTCATTTTGTTCGGTTCATACCGTTCTCGACCCATGTCGCCATCCATCGTTAATACTTACTTATTTTTTGGTCGGCCCGGTTGCTATCCGACTCTCATATGGATGTTCCTAAAAACATCTCTCCTTCTAAACATCTCTCCTTCTAAACATCTCTCCTTCTAAACATCTCTCCCTCTAAACATTTCTTGCCTTGTTCAATCATGTTCCAACGCCGGTAAACCTTTCACTGCTCCAGTCTCTCTGGCTCTGAGAGCTCATTACACTCATTGATTCTATTCCTTCTTTTTCCTTGCTTCAATGGCTTCCTTCTTTCAGCCTGGGTTGTTGGACCCCACCCTTGAGGACTGCAGTACCTCTAGGTTTCTGGTGTACTGCAACAGCATCCTCCCTGAAGATAAGAGATTTACCGATACCTTCCAGCTGGTGAACGTCTCACTTGCTCTCAGCTCCTTCTTAATCCCTCTCTTATTCTATTTCATCTATTACATAATAAACTTTCCTTTGAAGGAACGTCTCATGTCACTGCGGTAAGTTGACAATAGCCTCAATGCTCAGCACTTATCATATCTGGCTAACAACTTGCAGAATCTCAAAAGAGAAAAACGTTAGCACAAATGCCTTGGAAGATAATAATAGGCCAATGTTGCATACACTCCGGTCAAACAAATCATTCGCCTTCCTGTCAGAATACGATGTGCAGTCACTCAATGGGTCACATCGAGAATACGATCTGGTGGTGCTGCCTCTCTATATGACAGGAAGTGTTGTAGGTGAATCTGGTGGCTCGAGCTCATCAGTCTGCACTATCGAAGTCTCGTCCAAGATGAGTCTCGCCAACATCGACCTTGATGCTTTTGGTCCGGATGCTCTCGAAGAGTCTCAAATCGAGGCAACAGTCGACTCTCTACTCCATGTTCATCTCCGCAATAATCTGACCGGATTCGCGCTCCAGTGCTCGACTCGTACGAATCCCGAGCAGGTAAATTATCTTTTGGAACGACTTTATTTCTCCAAAATTCCAGTTCTTCTCTCATGCCAGCACGATTCCGAAGTACTGGATTCCATCATCCTTACACACGCTTCGGGATTGATCATTGAGAATGCATGTATCCTTCCAAATGGGGAACGTCGCGATTATTTCAAGGCGAAGCGACTCAGACATATTACGGCTAGGGTCAGCTTGGAGCGGGAACAGAGAGCCGACTTTTTCCTCGGGTTTCTTGATAAATGGGACCAACGACCCCATCCGTCCGTAGTTTGTCGAGCAGCAAAGCTGGCTGAGCACTTCGGTGCTGTGATCGAACATGGGCCAAAGGATGCAAATATGAGCTCGAAGGCTCCAACCATGAGCGCTACTCAGGCACTCAGCGGCTTCGAGTATCTGCGCCGATCGGAACTTATTGAGGTATAAACTCTCAGCCCTTTTGTCCTAAGTTGATAATGGTAACATGGCTAATAATCTGGTAGCTTCAAAGTTCTTGGACATCTGAGGCCAGGAAGACTTGGATTCCCAACGCATGTCCTATTGGCGAAATTGCACCCCTGCCGCTGGAAGACCTGGATGCAGTGATTGCTGGTGCTTCGGAGCTTCTCAAACCCGAGGCACTCGCACCCGAATTCAATTTGATACGCAATCAGCCTGTCACACTTCGTTCATCCCCTGATTATGTCGACCGGGCACCGCACCGGGCTAGCTTTTGGGATTCCTCCCACGATGCCAAGACTCTGTCGGCTTTGGGATGCTTCCCAGTGACCTCCGAGCCAAGAGCACGGCATTACCATGCCATTGTGGAGACTCAGGCCCATCTCAGGAAGCTAGAGATGCTCCATCTCGTCGAAGGAAACGAAGAGGAGACATTGCTGACGGCCTTGTCTACGTTAGCCAAGCGTGACAAATGTGATATGGCTGTCCATGATCTGATCATATTGGCAAGATCTCATCAGCTCCGAATCTACAAGGGTCTGGATACGGGATTTGGCGTTGCAGACAGTGATGCTCATTTTTGGGGTGTTTGCCAAGAGCGCAATGAATCCCATGAACGATGTACCGACATATACATTTCGCAAAAAGCCCCCGACGATGCTGCGGTCGTTCTTCATACCTGGCTGGCGCATCAAGGAATCCCTCGGGCACAGCGATTCGAGCAAGAATTAGAGCTGGAGCTAGCCCTCGGCCTCAGTGACGGCTCTGGTGTTCCTCTGAGTATCCGGACTGCGATAGAGAGGGCTACATACTGTGAAGTCCTTAATATGGTTCAAAAGTTGCGCGTCTCTCGCCTCGATCACCCGATTGGGGATGGGATCAAGAGACTCTGCCATTCTATGCTCATAGAAGAGACCTCCAAGGCATCATGGAAACAGACATGTGCTCAAAGAGTGTTGGATGGCTCTTCAAGCATGACCGACATCCTCCGTATGAGGTTGGAATATTATGTGCGGCAGGGTGCAACGGAGCTGCCGGCGTTGGACAAGCTGGTTGCTTTATACGAACTCACCAATGAAACTGTTGAGGATGCTCTTTTCTTTGGTGAGCGGAAAACACTCCGTTCCCTCGCTGCTGTTCTTCTGCACGCTTACGATCCGTGGAAATCTTGGACCAATTGCGATTATGTCGATATCAATGCGGAGCTCTTCGCTCTCATCTTTTTTAGTAGTCTCAGAAGGGCTGCCTTCGAAGACGTTTACGTCGAGTCGACAGATCGCTGCCCACTCTATGTCTCGCAACCCGACCAAGCTGCCGTTTTCTGTGAGCTCTGGGTCCTTGGTTCACAGTGCGAGGTTTACTTTGGTCTGCTTCCTCGTGACCTTGGTAACATAGTCTACAGCAAGTATCGCAATTTTCTCGAACGTTCCCCCCCGACTTCAGAGGATCGTGTCGGTAATGAGATCATGACCATGTACTCCAGCACCGAGACGACACCTGCTCCCAAGGATAATCATGACCATGATCATGATCCTACAACTTCCTCCAAGACACTCACTCGCCACGAGATCCTCCAGCTTTGGAAGAAGCGATTTGCCGAAGCCGGTGCCATGTCTATCTTCTGCGTTCCCGCTATGGTTGATATCATCCTGCTTACCTTTGTTGGGCGCGGTTTGTTCATGACGGCCTTTATGGACCCGGAGCATCTCGAGGCTGCTGGTTACGCATTGCTCATGTCACTTCTACTAACAGCTGGTGTTACAGGCTGGGTTGGTAGTACGGGAAACTACTACGCCGCGCACTATGCCTATGATAATATGGTATACTTCCATGTCCAAAGACTTTCTGGCGGTTTCATCATTACACTGGTCGTCTCAATTGCAGGCCTAATTCTTTTCACCTTGCGGTTCTCGGTCGCCATCGGCTTCATTTTCGTGGCCTTTCTTATTTGCATTACCACCTACTTCAACCTACTGGGTATTATGAGCGCCATGCATCAAAACGAAAGCCCTATCCGATCCGGCCGCAATCTTCTTCTCCAGACCCTCCCGATACTGCTGATCTCGCCCATTCTATCAAGCTTTATCAACGGCCATGATCTAGCAATTTACCTTCCTGTCATGTATGCATTTCTGTTCGTCACATTGTATAGATTTCGACGACTATGTCATGAGTGGCTTAGTTGGATGGATCGTATCCCCAAATTCACACAGAATGACATCGTTAAGTGGTATCAAACTCAGCAAGTCTCGGAATGCGTTCATGATGACAAGAAAGATGAGGCTGCTCTGGCACGGGAAGCTTTCAGCAGTGCTCTTGTTTCCTACCAAAAGCGGACCAGTCAAGCCCAAGCTTCCGGCATATTGGCTGACCCCTTTGTGTCTCGTGTGGCAGCGGGGATGCCGTACATCGACTGGCTGTTCAAGAAGGCATTCCCCAGCGGGAACCTCCCCGAGACCTTCAGCACTGCGTGGTTTACCTTGCTTGCCGAGTCAACGAATCAACAACGTCAGTTATCGCGAGGCCTGAAGGACCATAACGTCTTTATAATGTTCCGTCTCGCGCGCTTCGACATTGGACAGAATCTCGGATTGTTCTTGGTTGCTCTCATGGACCGTTGGCTGATGATGGTATGGAGTGCAGGAGGCCCATACCCGAGCATCTACGCCGACTCTAGAGCTCGTTACGGCCTGTGCCTCTGCATCGTGTACTTCTGCGTGGGTGCTATGCTACTGGACTCAACGCTGCATGAATACTGGGCATTGAAAGAGAACATATCCAAGGAGAAGTTGCGTGATTTGGAGCATGCTCGGGAACTTGCGGCCAAGGCCGAGAATTTCCGCCGTGCGAGCATTTTCAAAGCCCTGACCGACATTATGGCCAAGCTCTTCGTTGTCTTTGGAACCACCACCTTGATCCTGTGCGTCTTCGTCGATACCTTGGAGACGACCATTACATACTATATGTATGCCTTGGGATACACATCTGCCATCATTTTCCAGTTCAATCGATGCTTCACCACAAACGTCAGAGTCCACATCACCATTATTCTTTCCTCAGCCGCTATCGGGTTCATCTCTGGCTGCGTCCTCCACTCTGTTCCCGCCACAGCCCAATTTCTGTATATCGACATTATAGCGCAAAACATAGCTGCGGTTTTCGCTGCGGCTGGAACGTCCCTCTGGATCTGGAAGGATTGGACAGCAACCTCAAGCGTGGAGTCAACTAGCAACACTTGTCGAGATGAGTCTGCTGCCTTTATCCAGCGAAGGATTGGGGCGGACTCCTCTTTACATTCCAAGACTCCGAGCGCCACCATGCTGAAAGCTCTAAATGGCTCAGAGATTTGGCATAATGACGGGAATTTGACTTCTGAAAAGGTCTTGGAACTCTTGCATCACAGTCTCGAAACCCAGATTGATGTTGCCACCAATACCCCTTGGTCTACAGAGCTTCTTCGTACTGTTTTGGACATGTGGCTGAGACAAAAGATTGTTGTCAAAATCGTCAGCCGTGAAGTCTTTGTACGAGCAGGTTTGTTGGATGTCACCTCCTTCAGCTTGCAGGGAGATCATGTCCTTGAGATGACGGTTGGCTTTATAGGGGAAGCTGAGCTCGCTCTACCCGCCTGGCAGCAACCCATGATCGCAGTGATTGGCGAATGTCTGCTGTACCATGTAGCGCGTTCACAGCTGAGGGTCTCTCATGCCAAAGCCATACAGGCTGAACATCTACTCCATGCCACAGGGCTCCTATCAAAACGAATCGATATGGAACTTGCCCTTGAAGACTTACAACACACAAGACGGCTCGCCCTCAAGACAGAAGCAGAGCTGATGAGACATCTCTGCCTGAACGTTGACATCAATTGTGAGTGGGAGAAGATCCCTGAGATTGTTCGGAAAGCGATTGTTTGCCGAATTTCAGGTGAGGAAGTTGTAGTGTCACCGGAGTTGATCCAGTGGGCATCAGCGGTAGATGTCGACCTGGAGACCTCAGATTTCCACATCAACCTCACTCTTCAGATCTTTCAGCGGTGTCATGATAAATTGGCCCAGAGTCGAGTTTTTCCAAGCCAGGGACTTGGCGACGTGCCAGAAACCCCAGCTGAGTTGAGACCTGTCCATGTTAGTGCTAGACCAGAGTCTTCAGGAGTGCTCCAAAGTATCTGGTCTCTACTGGTGAGAATCTCATTGCTCTTTGTGAAGTGGGTTGCAGTCATTTCTAGTGGTGGCTCCAATATAGAGCGAGAGCTTGTTTATTGTCTTGGAAATGCACCCTTACGAGACGCCGTTCTTCGGATCATCTTGTTCATCTGGAACATCTGCCGAGCCATGAAGAACTTGTGGGTCTATTGGATATTGATCTATCATCGACCCGTGCTTGCTGGTCTCATGCGCCTTGCGCAGAAGGGTGCACGACGCAAAATTCACAACAACTCAATAGTTGTCGAAATGCCTCGAAAGGCTATCACTGGATTTGTTTCGACCAATGACGACGGGACTATGATGCTGAAAGTATATTCTGGAACACTCCAAGAGCCCCCAGCTAGTGAGAACCCCCTTTCCGTTGACACCTACGACGAGCAACTTCGCCTCAAGGTCAGAGAGGATAAGGATGGTCGTGTCTCAACGTACAAGTATGATGAGAATTCCTGTTCTCGTTGGCCACTCACCAAAATGAGTTCTGAACACGACTTTAATAGCGTCGGCTATTATGACGAGCATGGGAGAGTGGTACGTGGAACTCTCACTCATGACAAGATGGAGTTCGTCTTCCAGTTCCACTACAAGTCAGCTCCTAACGACAGCTCTGATATTTTACGGGCCGATTTCAAGCTTGCCAATTCCGATTCCGACAACATGTTGTCTGTATTCTGGGGAACACCTGTCGACCCCGACGACTACAGCTGGGTTCCGTCTAAGAAAGTTGGCCGCATTATCAAGAAGCTCAACGGCAAGATGTATACAAGCATCTACAAGTACTTACACAGACGTGATCCGGTCATCACAACATTTATGGAAGATGATAATGGCCTCAAGACAGCGCTGGCCAAGGCTCCTGAGGTGTTTCCCCAGGAGTCTAGCTTGCTTGTGTACCCAAAGAACTTGTCGTTTGATTGCGATGATCTGCTCATATATCATCAGACCTCTCAGATCCGAAAGATGCAACAGCACTCTGGCGGGGCTCGGAACGTTCTCACGTCCCTTAATCCTGCTTCGTTGATTGCATTTTGGAACCGACGAAAGTACAGACGTGTGCCGACCTGGCGCCTCCGCACTGAACTGTGGAACAACTGGCTTAAGAGTGGTACCCTCGATGCTGTTACGGCCTGTTGGATAGATGAGCTTGTTCTTCGCGAGGAGCGTCTACTTCGCAAGTACTGGTATGCACGGGATCGCGGCCGCTTGCTCGACGCTCGCCAAGCCTTAGATGACAATATCGAGCAAATTGTAGCAGCTATTGATATTGAAACAGATGTATCTGAGCTCTGCCTGCTTTCCCTCAAGACTTCAGACCTCTACGCCATGGGCTTGAGCAATGACGCTACACCAGTTACAGCTCGCCCAGAAGACTGTTTCAAGGACACAGACGACCGCGTATCAATCATATTCAATGACATTGGCTGCTGGCCGATGGCACCTGGCGGTGTTTCCAACTGCCGACGTGATCTGGTTAATGGGCATAGTACAATCCGCAACCACGTCCTCTCTGAGTGTGCCAACGAATACGGCATCCCACGTTTTCAGATTGAGAAGAATGTGCAATCGCTCAAGTTATTACCACTCTGGGGCATTGATGGCGGCACGGCAAATCATGGTGTCATCGATAACCTTCTCGAGTCCCAGGTCGATGAGAAGATAGCTAACACTGAGGTCCACCGGGATATTATCGGTGTCTTTGTACCACTCTTAACGGATTTCGTTAAAGGTGCTCGCACAAAACGGCTCTCCCGTCCTGACCTCATCAAGTACGGCAACGTAATTCTCTCTATGGCCAAGTACTACGAACATAAGGACTATTCATATACATGGACGTCGCAGTGTATCGAGGAGGCATGGGTGGCGGCTTGGCTCAAGGAGTATGACGACCCCAATGTCGTCAGCCCGTCCCAGTGCTTCGAAATCGAGCGACCCAGTATCCCCGATTTCCGCGAAGCGATTGGTATATTCCGTGCTTACTTCTTCATTTTTGCTGTCCGTGTGCCTGACGAGTGTCCTCGTGCCTTCCAAAGCACCCATCATGGTATCAGCAGTCTGTTCGGCTTGATCCTTAAATATCGCCGCGGCGCTCACTTCAGTATCTGGGACCATGCCATTCTCTGGCGAGAGTGCTGTTTGAACATCAGCACTGCTCAATCTCAGCTTCCCGTCGCAGTGCAGTCAATGCTACTCGCGGGTATTGGTCTTGCCACCCGTCTCGCTTATTTCCACGCCGATGTTATTACGCCCTGTGCGTCGCTATTCAATCCGTAAGTATTCCTCCCGCACGCAGAAGAAGGGTCAAGTATCACTAACAATGTACTCTAGCATGTGGGAAGTTGAGATTGGTACGGATAAAGGAACCGTCGGCAACCGGAACTTATTTCGTCGCAAGATCGACCCAATCGTCAACGGCATCAGCAATATGGAATCCTTCACGCCTGTCGATAAGATTCGCACTGACAAGCCTACTATTCTCATGTTGTCCAACGTACAAGTAATCAAGGGCGTCAAGGTGGCCGTCCAGGCCGCAGATATTATAGTCAACCGCTTTGGCTTTACCGACTACCAGCTTGTCATATATGGCGCAAAGGACCGCCAGCCATCTTACGCTCTGGAGATGGAGAAGTTCATCGTGGACAACAACCTCTCAGAGAAGGTTATCCTAGCAGGATTCGGCAACCCGAAGGAAGTCCTCAAAGACGCGTGGCTGTTCATGAACTCGTCCATCTCCGAAGGTCTACCACTAGCCATCGGCGAAGCAGCTTTGGCCGGTGTCCCTATTGTTGCCACCGAGGTTGGTGCAACGGCTCTGGTTTTGACGGATCCGAAAGACCCGGAGCAACAGTATGGAGAGGTTGTACCTCCCAACGATCCTCTTGCCTTGGCCCGTGCACAAATCAGTATTCTCAGCATGGTCGGACGGTGGACCCGGTTTACAGATGAAGCCGAAGTCCAGAATAATGTCCCCGAGCTGCCTGATGATATTACCCCTGAGGACGTTGAGTGGCTCACGAAGCGTTTTTATAGCAAGAGTGAGTATCGCAGAAAACTCGGCATGCTTTCTCGTCAGACCGTCCTACACAGTTTCCATGGCAGCCGCTATTTACGAGAGCATGAACAAATGTATTGGATCCAATGGCACCAGAGTGGGATGAGGGCAGATGAGAACCTTCGGGCCTTATCCAATCGACGCTTCAAATTTGGTGATCCCGTACCACTCCGGTATGCAGAGGGTGATGACGATCTGGCAGCGGATGACATAGTATCCAAGAGGAAACGGGTAAAAGCAACTAAGTTTGCACATTCAGAAGATGCTACTATGGCTGAGGTAAAGGCTAGCCAGAATCTCAGCATGTTAGTGTCCCCTGTGTGAGGAACAGAGCGTAAAAATACGTCCGATTTTAAAATGAATTTTGTCTATATTATATTGTCTCTCTTTCGTATTTCCTTTATTATTAACCTATTATACTGTTTTCCAAATTCATAAGATAAACGATGATGCACCATGTACTATCAACCTACCGAAGGAAGAAAACACGCGTAAATTTCTGGTCTCTTCGTGTCATGCCTTGATTGAGATTGTCTGTACAGTAAAGCCGCTTTTGATACTTCGAACCAGCAAATGCAAACGGGATGGCGTTGTACAGAGGGGTTGCCTCTTTCCTATTATAAGGAGCCTGTGTTTCCCGGGCGATTGTCCACAACTTGCACCATTCGGCAAAGGTGTGACCTAAACACTCGGCTTGTAGATGAGCAACACAATCGCCTGAAACACTACTTGATAAGTCAGGTATGGGAAGCCCTAGTGGAAATGCGACTGATTCCTCTTTGTAACAGCTCGCATGAATGCTATCGAACATATCAGATTCGCGAGACCGCATTGTTGTAGGCAGCTTAAAGATTGAAGATTCATGACCATTATTCGCCTTCCTTGACCATTTGTAGCAACCCAAGGCGCTATACTCTCTTTGTCCAATGACCAGTTAGACCCAACGCTAGGACACATAAGGAAGTGAAAAAGAGAAAACTTAACTGCTAACCACAAATAGAAGTAACATAGAGATTCACTGGTTAACTTCTCGATTGAGTTGTTAGAAGGAGAAATATGGACTGCTTTGTTTCCGCTATGTGGTATAAGAAACAGGGCAGAACTTTTTCAGTATGTCCTCAAGTTATCTTATAAAAAGCCCTACTTCTTTTTTTTTCCTTATGTCTAGGCGCTTTATTTTATTATCAAACCAAGTTTAAACATTCTGTACTGTTTTACCAAGCCTTTCAGAAATGACTGCTTCTAACCTCCCCTCAAAATTCCCTTTCGAAGCAGGGACTTGCATCCCCACCGTCGACGCCAATGATCCCAACATCACTGCCGACCATATTGTCGACCTCTTACACCGGGACGGCGCCTTGATTGTTAAGAACTTGGCGCCAAAGTCACTTTGCGAGAAAATTAGAGAGGATCTTAAACCTCTTTTTGACTCTGACGTTAAAGATGACTCTGGTTTCTTCCCTTCAACGACCAAGCGGGCCACTGGCTTCTTTGCCCATTCAGATGCTAGCGTGGAACTTGCTCTGAACCCTCTCTATCTATCAGTTGCAGACAAACTCCTGGGTAGTAAATACACTTATTGGGAAGGCCAGGAGCAGTTGACTGTCTATGGTCGACCGCAGATCACCAGCGCTGTGGGGTTCCGAGTCGAGCCGGGTGGCACACAGCAGGCCATTCACCGAGATGATTCCGACTACCATCCCAGAAATTGCGATATGCCGCTCATGGTCGGCTGTGTGACTGTATGTATGGCCTATCCCAGCCCCAGACTAAGCACTGATTATTCTAGGCTTTGACAAAAACCACAAAGGCTAATGGTGCCACTATTGTCATCCCCAAAAGCCATCTCTGGGGTCCAGATAGATGTCCTCTTGACGAGGAAGCAATTCCTGGAGAGCTCGAAATTGGAGACGCCATGATATTCCTAGGAAATGTGTATCATGCAGGAGGTGCCAACACCACAAAGTACGTGAACACTTTCGCCATCTTTCAACTCGACTAACCAGAGAAGGGACGATGCAAGGGAGACAATTGGAATATTCATGTGCAAAGGCTTCCTTCGGCAGGAGGAGAACCAGTATTTATCACTGCCGCCAGAGGTTTCAAAGGCCAGGAAGTTTTCCCCACAGATGCTGAGACTTCTTGGATATGGTATCTTCCCGCCAGCAATTGGGTTTTACAAGTACAGAGATCCTATGAGTGTAATATTTGGGGTGAATGATGAGGAGACTGTTAAGAAATGAGATCATAGACTTTTATCAAACAGCCAGTAATCGCCGTCCAGACTCTTCCCATTGCATTGCCAATCGCCGCCAGTCCCGGTCATTACCTGCCCAAAACTCCCTCAGAAAGCTCAGGACATCGTCGAAATGCCGAAAACCTGTAGCTTCTGAAATCCTGTTGTATATATCGGTTACCAAGGCTTGTTTCTGGTCTTGGCCATGAGACTCCGTTCCTGCGATGAATGTTGGCCACGGCAAGTTATGAATCCATTTTGGGAGATCCTCAAATGATTGCAACAACCTAAATAGATCTAAACATGCTGAAGCTGATTCCCTCCCATTTTCCTGACCGAGGCGTCTTATTGTGTAAAGTAAAGCGGCGTTATGATGAATGTCAACAAGTCGGATAAAGTCGCGTCGGTCACCAGCTGAACTGATTTGAAGTCGGCCGGCGGCCATCAATGTCTCTCCGCGTGCGCTTTCAAACTCTGCTCTCCAATCCCTGATTGGAACTTTTGCTAATCCATTTGAGGATAGAGTCACGTCGTGTATAAGAGTCAAATACTTGTTGAACAGAATACTTTCTTCGTCCACGTTGGGCACAATGGCGTCTTGTATGTTGTCCGGGTCGAAGCTTGTCGTGCAGGCAAAAACGTCGTAGATGGATAGTTGATTTCTCAGGAAAGCAACAAGACCTTTTGTTGGCAGGTCTAACGTCGTAACAGTGTTGACTAAAGATCGGGCAGCTTTCCGATGAAAGTCAGCAGCATTTGCGCCGGAATGAACCATCTCATAACATGATAAGACCATCATGGATGACAACATCCATTCTACCGTGTCCAAATCCAGTTGAGCATTAGCGTTTTGTCCATTTGAAAGTTCGCCTGTTAGGCCATTGATTCTGTTCGTGATCATGGCAACTACTTCGTTCCGAGCCTGCTCAGAAGCGTCAAGCCCTCCCAAAGCACTTGCAGCATGCTGGGTAGAGACAGCAGATACCGCCAGGCGGACGGCTTGATTGTTTCGAGCCAGAGGTATGATTCGGCGGCGATAATAGTTATCGTCCGAGTCTACCCAAACCATCATTCTAGCTAGATTCTTATCATAGTATTCCAGCAATGTTTCCGTAGACACGCCGCCGAAAGCAGCTGAAGATGGAACAAGTCTTGAGGATAGGCGAGTTGGGCACTCGGGAGAGTCTTCTGGCACAGGGATTTGCAGTCCCCGTAACCGGCCACGAACAGCCACGCCGCCTGCCCATCGTATCTTAAGGCCGTACCCAGGACACTGGAGATTTTTGCCGATGCATTTCGAACAATGCGGTCGGCTTCTGTCGCAGATTATTCGGCGTTTTGTGCATGTTGAGCATCCTATGGTTCCTTAGTAACGTTGGCTTGGCTAAGGGCTGTAACGCCTGTAGCTCTTGCTTACCCTTATCTCCTAATTTGGGTCTCTTTTTACCTGAGCTTGCCATCTTGCAGGATTGCTTGCTGTTTTATCTAGGTATGTAACATCTCTAGAATTATATTAAGTTAAGCGGGGTTAATCGAGATATGGTAGCGATCACGTGAGAATAATCATGTCTTATTTACGCCTTACCCCCTAACCTTTGGCTGAACTTTACAACTGGTCTCCTAGATTCCTTTGCATTAAGATAAAAGATAACAGTGTCTAAGAAAATGGTGATTTAAATTTCGTGTACGAGTGAAGTGAGTGACGAGGCTAAAAGCCTGAAATGAAGATAAAATACAAGGTGCTTGACCTAAATGAGCGTCTTCCCCCTACCATGTTATTCTCCACAGTCATATTCTAAATGAGTGTCTTCCCACCGATATGCCCTCTTCTGTAGCTACCGTCTTCTTCAGAGTCAATCTTGAACCTTCCATCTCTGACGTCTAATTATTGCACTCTTCCTTGCAATCGCACTTCCAGCTCTTCCACTGCTGCTTCTGCTTCGAGCCCTTGAACATGGCCTTGGCCGTGCCTCCAATAGTTTCGAAGTCCCCTTCACAACCGGAGAACTGGTATACTGTGCAATCAAAGCAGGGAACAAGTGACTTAGTCCGTTTGTCGTCAATTTTAAAGTCTTTGATGTTCTTTGGGATGGGTTTGCAATCGCCTGGTTTGCCAACCCCAGTGTATGATCTACCGTTCTTGAGCTGGAGTCTGATCAACGGGATACCTTGAGGTGCACGAGTTTCGAGCATGCTGTCATCCTCAATGGCAGCGGCATTGGCTACACCAAGGCCCAAAGCGACAAAGGGGAGAATATAAGAGAAGTGCATTGTTGATTGTCTTGAAGTGTTGACAATTGGGTTCACAGTGTTTTTTCTTTGTGATGTGTTCTGGAGGGGCTGTAGTTTGTGAAGAGGAGTTTCTTTAAGATTGCCAAGTAATGCACAAGTATTTATAATGCTCTCTATACTCCCCTTTCTCACACTTTCTATCCTTTCTATTCCCTCTCCAGTCCGCTATCAGCTTGCTGTGCCCCCTTTTCCACTGGAACTATTAATAGTGACACTTCTCCGCTCGTAATCGCTGAGGGCTAATTTGGGCTCAGATCTCTATAGACTATACGAGAGAGATTCAAGCACCTCTAGGCACCTGCTATGCTTTTGTGGTGCATCATCATAGCTTTACTGTTCGCCGATGGAGGTCTAGGTCAGGTACGTTATTTTTAGTCCTGCCTTGTTCTGGATGGAAGCCATCCCTTTTCCTGATAGTTTTATAGAGTAAGATGGAGCCTAAGGTATGGCTGACGGGAGGTTTGCCTAGAGGTTCGATTCGTAAAAGGTGGCTGCAAAAGCTGTCAAGGTCGAGCAGTATGACAGCCGAAAGTATCTACTTCTATCCCTTACCAGTTTCTAGATATTGTCTTCGGTTGCAACATCTTGCTTAGCGCAAACTATACGCAACAGATCAAAAATGTAAGTATCTCTCCCATCAACATAGTCACAAGTGACAATACACATCAGTTTATTATCAATAGGCGAGATGGTTACTAATCGACTAATTCATATACCTCTAGTAGTTGTAAAGCAGTATGCAAAGATGACAGCCTGGCTATCTTTACCTCAAGTAAGAATTTTAATCTTACTATGTAAAATTATTGTTTTATTTTACAACTGCTGTGCAGCTTGGTAACAGTAATGTGCGTCTTGAGGAGGAGGATGTATAAGCTGCGTAAAAGGTATCGCTTAATAGTAATATAATTGGTATGCTTCCGCGACTTATCGGAAAATGATCTAGTATGCAGGTTAAGTAGGGCGAGTAACTTCACTTCAGATCCAAGAATAATATGAGAGGGTGTTGTGGCGATGCTGTTGTTTGTATAAAATCTACCTGGTACATTACCCCCTCCTCAAGGTGGCACCACTATGACCCTCCAAGACTATCTACTTCTGTACCACGCTATCTGCGCCGTTGAACGGCGGGGGCTGACAGTCGAATTGTAGCGCTTATACTCGATTTCGATTCTACCACTCGGCTCACGCACGCCGCTTGCATCAGCTGCTTGCACCCAGTACAAATAACAACTCACCTCGTCTGCTAGAGACACTGATGCTAGGTTCTGCAGTAAGCCCATGTTTAAAATTGCCCGGATTGACTAAGGCCCAGGCAGCCGACTCACCGACGTTCCCGAGGCCAGCATCAGTGGTGATTGTCGCATAACTATCGGCCAACCTAGTCGTTATAGACAGGCTGGCTGTAAAGGAACGGCCAGTAACCCAGCCACCACCTCCCGCGGTCTGGAGCCGGCCATTCCGATCATGTACGCGAAACCAGACTTCTACATTTACGGTATAATTTTTTTCAGGGCGTGTTTAGGTAATGGTAACATTGCAAAAGGGGCCGTATTATGGTTGGAGGGCGGAGTGGCTGATTATTCATGAGTCGCTTGCGGATAAATTCCAGCTGCTGATTATGTTAACTTTCACTCACAGAAGTTCGGCCCTAAATAATTAGGGGACTGAAAGTCGGTGTATCCTAGGCTTTAGTAAGAGTAATGGTTCCTGAGTGAATATAAAGAGAACTAATGGATAATAGGAAAAGTGTAATGATATCTAAGAGGTTCGAGTTAAACAATACATTACCGAGGCCCAGTGCCTGTATGACTCGCACAGGATGAGTCTCTTACTCGACGTGCAAATTGTCGTAGGGTAATAAATTTAAGCTTCTATGTTTCTAATTAGGTCCTTGCTACAGCGGAAATCCAGAGTCAATATGCTATTCTCTACTCTTCTGAGAAGCCCTTCAAATCTATCCTTAAAGACAGACTAGCTAGTATAACACTTACCTATATAACTAGACCCAGACCACTGAGTAAGTAAATACAGGCAGTGTTCTATTGTGAGATATTAGTATAATGGAAGATAAGGAACTGTAGGTAGTAGAAATCCTAGAAAAGGCTTTTACCACGGCCGAAGAGGTGTCTAAAGAACAGGATTCTTTCACAATAGAACCCAGGTTGCACTGGTGTATACTACTATATACACTTATGAAATTTATTCCGGCTAGTGTAATATAGAAAGGAACGAGATTAAATTGTATCCGTATAGTTACCAATAATTTATTAAAAATGGGAAGAAAGACAGCGTCTAAAACATAGCGACTTACTATATCTAGTAACTGAAAGTTGACATGTTGGCTTTGAGCCAGTTGCGATATACTTCGCGAGAGATTCAGTATTAAGTCAATGAATTTGTCAGGGCCTCACCAGTCTGACACATGGTGAGTCAAAAGACGGATGTTAGGATTATTCTGTATAATCAATCTCGCTTCAATGAAACAATTGAATACAGCTGAACTAACCCATCAGGAAGTTCGGTGACTAAGCTGGACTGGGGCTATGTCATTGGATCCTTGTACGAGTACATGCTTTTACTTGTGCGGATTGAGATAGTTGCATCAGTCTAGAGTATGACCCAAGTCTCCCGTGGGTTATGAACCACGATAAGAACCGACGAGTTCACCCGTTGAACTGTTTCCAACAGCGTCCACATCTACTACACCTGCCACTCGTTATTTCTCATTTTGACACGTTTGTCGTTGTTGTTGGCTTAATACACTCTTTTGAACATGATCTCCAAGACATTCGTTACTGCCTTCATGGCGGCCTGCTTGATGTCTGGCTCTGATTCCAGCTCATGCAAAGTCAGCTCGAGGACGACTGAAGTTTTGACCACAAGTGATAGCACGGTCACTTCCATTGAGGCCCCGACATCAACCACGGTCGAGGCTACTACTACCAAATTGATGTCCACCATAACCGAGAGTGCCATAACCAGTATCGAATCTATCGCGACAACGACCTGGAGCACCACGGAGGCTGTTATCACCACCACCACTAGTGAAGCCCCTGCTGGTCCGACGATCGTGATCAATGATGGATTCGAGGACTTGACTGACGCCACCGAACCCTGGTCTGTCTTCACCAGCGGAATCAGCCTAACCCTCGACAGCAACATTAAGCACGATGGCCGAAATTCTCCGCGTTTCAACTTTAACGGCGGCGGCACAAACTACATTCGGCAATCTCTCCCAACTACGGTCCAAGCTGGTGTCGCGTATCCTGCGTCGGCCTGGGTGCGCATAAGCACCCTACAGAATGGCAATGGTGCTTGTAACTCTGCCTATATTATTTGTGGCTTTCACACTACATCTGTCTCTGGGAGGGGCGTTGTTAGTCTCACTTCCACTCCCGAACAATGGCAGCAAGTCTCCTATACCTGCACCTACAGTCAAGCTCAAATTGACGCTGGTGGCTTGTATGTCTATGTCGGCTTTACCAGCCAAAGTTGTGCCCAAGCCTGGGTTGACTCAGCGACTTTCTCCCTGCAGGGTCCCAGGGGGCTTGGTTTATAAGCTAGTTTCAATATATTAGCATTTTTCCATTGCTTTTAGTTCGATCAGACAATACTAGTATGTTATCAACAAGAGTGATGAGACTGAGCAACACAAAATACATGATCTTCTTATTTAAATCTGGAAGAAAAAGACACTTGATACAATCGAATAGAGATTATCAACATTACTTGTCTGTATCCTTGTTCTTACGAAGTGTGTAAAGCCGAAAGCTAACAACTTGTACCATATTTCTGCGTTAGGACCACCCACACGAGTTAATACGAAAAGCCATGTTCAGGTGGTTAAAGACTGGGCAATGTCCCAGTTAGAACAGTTCGGGATATGATAAACTCTCCGGTTAGGAAACGCCGTCGATCAAAGTGTCTATTCGTCTCAAGTTAGTGATGAAGCATGACAGGAGAATCTTGAGAAAGGTTCTTGACTTGATGCTGTTATTGAACATGAAACTTCATTAATAAGTAGTCAGCTTGTGACAATCTGGTATCATTAAGATCGATAAATCACCTCTGAGAACTCCATATGTCTCAGTACCTAACACTTTAACGCAATACCTCCACTAATATTATCTGCAGTATGCAATCTTTATAGAGACCCTTGCAAACTCTTGTCCAGTAATGCACACAGAGAACTATTCCTCACGAGCTTGAACAAGTGCTTCAGTTGCAGTTTGTGTCTTGTGAAATCTCCAGTGCTTAACCTTGCTCTCGAATAGCTCATCGAGTTCGGCGGCAGTGCGACTGTTTCAGTTAGCTGAGGGTTCAAACTGTTGAATGGCGATTACTTACCCCTTTGTCTCTGGAATCAAGAACCACATAATGACCACAAATGGCAAGCCGATGCCGGTATAAAACCACCCAGTCTTGAGTTCCCATCCCCACTCGTTGCCATTCACCATGTAAGGTGTAAGAACATTCATGACAACGCCAGCAACGCAGGTCGAGGCAGCACCAAAACCGGCTGTGTACGGTCGCAAGCGTTGAGAGGAAATTTCACCGATGAAACCCCATCCAGTGGCACCATTAGCAGTTATACCAACGTCTGGAAGAAAGAAGGTCAGTATAGGTCTTAGAAAGTAGGAAAGACGAAGTGAACATACTCCATAGGCAAGCAAAGAAGATAAGCAGGTAGTTGGTTGCTTTCCCTTGAGGCACAACGCCCAGAATGCCAATGGCGGCACAGGAAACCCATGATAGAGTAGAGCCACTGCATGAAATGAGACGTCGACCAATCTTATCCGCGGAAAGGATGAAGATCAAACCGGAAACAATGCTGATGGCGGATGTAATGCATGTTGCCTGGAAAGGATCTTCGACACCGGCCTGTTGGAAAAAGTAGGAAGCAAAGGTGCTGAACAAGGTGAGACCGATGAACTGCTGCGTCATAAGGGTCCATAGGGCGGTCAGGGTACGTCTGCCATCGGTTCCTTTGAAGATGGCCCACCACTGGACGTTGTTTGAAGCTCTTGCCACTTCCATCTCGTGCTCAACCGTCATGGCGAGGAGACGGTATTGCTGGTCCACGTCGACGTTCTCAACCTTCCAGTTCAAAAATCGAAGTGACTTTTTAGCACGCTCTTCATAGCCTTTAGAGGCGCACCACGCTGGTGTCTCAGGAACGCAGAGGTAAATAATCAACATGAGGCCGATCTGGGCCCACTGCGTGTACACTGGTGTGAGCCAGTTGTTAGGGTCACTCTGGGAGAGAACCTGAAGAGCCACTGGAGCAAAGAAGACGCCGAGACCGAACCAAAAGTTGTAAGACATGAGGAGACCACCGCGGATTCGAGTTGGTGCCGTTTCAGAGATGTAGGTAGGGATGGTGGATTGCAAACAGCCAACTCCAATGCCAGCGAGGAGCTTGGCCACCAGCCAAACGGGCCAGGTCCTGGCGAGGGTCTCGGCCAGAACACTCATAGCCAGGATAAACCAGTAAATGTACATGGCTGTCTTGCGGCCAAAGCGATCCGAGAAGAAGGGGAGAGATGTCATGCCGATGATCTGGCCGACAGACATGATGGAGCTCCATCCTGCGAGGACGGGGGAAGCTAAGAAGGGATTGCCCTCAGCATCCTGCTCGGTTGCAAATTGTGCCACGAAACCCGGGTTGGCTACAATGTTGCCGTTGATGCTACCAATAGTTAGCTGATAATTACGGAGTCAGTTCTCGAGGAAGCAAGTACCCTATCTGGTAGCCGTCGGTTGCGCCACTGAAAGCGACCATAAAGCAGACAAGCGTGTTGACTTTGAAGGTCTTGATGGTTTCCAAGATAGTGAGTGTTTCATAGCCTGAAACGCCCTGACCTTTGGCAGCGGCATCTGCATTGACCTCCTTGAGATTGTGCTGGCCTTGCTCGATATGTTCCGGAACAATGTCGCCCTTGGGGGACTCGTTGACTGTGCTGGCCATTGTGAATGGTTTGTCTGGTAGTCTGAGATCCGAGTAGCTGTGAGATGCAGGTCAGTGGGCCTAAGGTTCTACAAGCTCGTGGAGATATGGATCGGCAGCACGCACTGGAGTATAAATGCGACCAAGGATCAGCCCTTGGGGTAGTAGCCGAGGCAAACACTATGTGAAAGTCGGCTCGTTGTTGACCCGACGCCAAGGACTTGGTCTGAGGGGTTACCCCAATGAACTTGTTTATACGGAATAGGCTTTTCTAGAATGGTGCAATAGGCAGCACACTCGGACCTGTTTGACCCGAATTCCTGGAATGTGACATACCAGGAAATTGTGTCAATGCTTCGGCATCAAATCGAGGCCAGTCCAAGAAAATAGGCTCTTGACACTAGGCTCGGGGAAGGATTAGAATGTGGCAACGCGAGGCACCCGGGACTTCTACCGGCTTCTACAGCCAATCATGAAATTCTCGTACATTTCCTGTCTAACTGAATCAGGTATGGGGTGCCATGTACCCCGCATCACTGATCCAGCTATCGAAAAATTGTCAAATAAACTTGGACAAGATCGCGGAGTCAAACTTGGCATGAATATTTTCTCCTATTTTCCCCTCACGTGTGCACCCTGGCCATTCTACCCGTTTACAGACGAATTCTCCGGTTTTGTTTAATAGCTAGTGGATTCAATACATGCAGTGGAGTATTTCATTCCCCTGCAATGGGACTCTCCTCTGGAGGAGCCATGAATGGATGTATCAGTGGCTTCGGTGGCCAAGCATCCAACTCGCAAGCACATGTAAACTCATACGTTCCCGAGCCCACAGATCTAACAGGCTCTTGATACACCTTGTAATCTCTCCTCAACTCAGACGGCAGGGTAACCACTGCCGAACAGTTCGGGGGCACGCTAAGAGTCATGCGGAACTGCTTATCTCGTAGGCTCCACGCACACTCGACCAGACCGTAGGGACCGTCAAAAGAAACATTTGCGCTAGTCAGGTTGCCACCAGGGACAGGCCGGACTCGAATGACCCGCCAGCCTGGTTCCATCGGAGAGATTCCTCCTACACTAGCATGTAGCCAGTCTGCCACGGCGCCAAGTGCGTAGTGGTTGAAACTTGTCATTTCTCCAGGGTTGACCCGGCCGTCCGGAAGCATACTGTCCCACCGCTCCCAGATGGTCGTGGCCTGCATCTTGACCACAGGGTAGAGCCAGCTCGGGCACCCCGTCTCAAGAAGCATTCGGTAGGCGAGCTGCGGCCGGCCGATGGCAGTCAAGGCGTGTGCAATGGCTGGTGTTCCTGCGAAGCCGGTGCTAATGTGGAATCGAGCCGTACGTACTAATTTCTCTAGTGATGCCGCGACAAGTTGTCGAGGTGCATCTTCATCCGGAAAGAGCCCGAACTGTATTGCGAGTGCGATGCCTGTCTGGGTGTTGGAGACGAGGTTTCCATCTGGCGTAATGTAACGACGCTGGAATTGTGCTTTGATCTTGTTACTGGCTGCCTCATACTCAGCCGCCAGGTCATGCTTGCCAAGCTCAGCGCATAAGCGGGAAAAGACGGAAGTGACTTGCTCGAGGTAGGCATTCGCCACAAGCCCACTATCTGTGCTGGCCTTGCCAGGGTCCTCAGGAGGTGCGCTAGGATCAAGCCAGTCGGCCAGCTGGAACAGATCAGGATCCCAGAGCCCATCTTGGGCTCTCTTGATTCCATGGTCCAGCCACGCCTTCATGCTTGCGAATTGTCGCTGCAAAAGACCTTTGTCTGCGCTGTGCTGGTGAAGGACATATGGCGCCGTGATGGATACATCACCCCACACTGCCTGGGAGTCTGCTTGATGAGGCCAATCCTTTGGCATCGCTTCTGGTACAACTAACGGAACGATGCCCCCAGCGCCTTGGTCAAGTTGCTCCGCCGAGACGTCCTCCAGCCAGTTACCAAGCATACCAAGCGTGTCGTAAAGGAAAGTAGCAGTAGGACAAAACACCTGGAGATCGCCTGTCCATCCAAGTCTCTCGTCTCGCTGTGGGCAGTCTGTGGGGATAGAAACGAAATTGCCACGCATGGACCAGACCACGTTCTTGTGTAGCTGATTGACTGCGTCATTAGAGCATTCAAAGAAGCCTCTTCGGGTCATATCCGTATGAATTACCAAGGCATGAATTTTGGCAAGCGAAGCTTCATCCCCTGGCCAACCCTCAACTTGAGCATAGCGGAATCCGTGAAAGGTGAATTTAGGAGTCCAGTTTTCAAGCACCTGGCCCTGAGCGCCAATGATGATGTCTCTAGCTTTGGCTATTCTCAGAGGCCGCGTGCCAAGTTCGCCCTGTTCAAGCACTTCAGCGTGGCAGAGAGTGATTTCCTGCCCGTTCGAGAACTCGACCCGGGGGATGCAGAGATAGCCAACGAGATTTTGTCCAAAGTCGATGATTGTTTTGCCGCTCTTGCTCTTGAATATCTTTTGAGGGAGAACAGTCTGCGTGACGCGCACTGGCGGTGCGTCTGGCGCGACGAGTCTTGCGGATGGTCTTGGGATAATTCTGGTACCATATGTGGTCTCAGCGGGCCACTCGCTTCCAGCATCTTTCCAACCCTTCACTTCCTTTGTGAGATCGTATACCTCACCGTCGTAGATCTCGCTCGAGACGATGGCGCTTGGAGTCGATTCCCAGGTATCATCTGAAACCAATGTCCATTGGGGAGTGGTATCGGCCGAGGTAGAAACCTCGAGCTGCGCATAGAGGCCAATTTCCTTGCCGTAACGGAAGCGCTCACCACCACCAAAGCCTAGGCGGCCGGCATACCAGCCCTCGGCGACCTCGGCGCAGATAATGTTGGTCTGACCCGGGAGAAGCAGGGATGAAATATCAAGAGTCCGATAGACGAGCCTGTGATTATAGCTTGTCCATCCGGGCGCAAGGCACTCGTCCGACACGGGCTTGCCGTTGATCCATGCATTGAAAACACCCAGGGCTGTAATGTATAGACGACCTTTGAATGACGAGCTGAAGTGGTCAGGCAGAGTAAATTCCTTCCTGAATCTAATGGGCTGTAGTGGTGCGTCAGGGCCAATGTGTTGGGCAGACGTGATGAACTCAGCCTTTAAATGGTCCTGGGAGAGGAGAGCAGCTTCTACAGTAGCCCAAGGCGACCATTCCAATGGCTCAGAAGATAGCCCAGGACCCCCGCCATAGCTTCGAACACGAACTGCGGCAGCATCTCGGGAGTTGAGAGGTGATGCCGGCCATGGAACGAGGACAGACTGATCACTCTCAACGCGGAATAGGTTTGATTCTTGAGACGATAAAGACTTGACTTCAATCTCATAGGCCGTCTGCTTCCACTGCTGAATGGTGTCCGGGGTGCTCTTGAAACGCCATGAAATGCGAGGCTTGGAATGCTCCACGCCCAACCCGCTGTGATGATGTTCAAATGTCGGTGCCGTAAGTGTTGGTTGAGACATGGTGATGAAGGCTGCTAATTCATGAGCGAGTATGATTTAGTCCCGGAACGTCAGTTTAGTTATAGTGTTGGCCTCGGTGTGTTGATAGCCCGTAGGTGGTGGATCTTCAGCGGGGAGAGAGGCAATAAAAGCACTGAATCATTTTAGTAGATATCGGGTTAAGATGCACCGATTAGATTAACTGGTGAATTTTGTCGGATTTACGATAATGCGACTACTAAAAACCACACAGCACAAATTGATCGCAATGGTATGGTCAAGAGGAGAAAGAATACAAACACAGCAGGGAGATCAACAATTCCCGCGCCGTGAACTATATCATATTGCATTCTAAGTGCCAAGTATATTTGTGTCAAGGACATAAAGGATGTTCTAGACAGAATACCGTAGACTGAGACTCTCACAACCATGAATCATGACGGAGAGCGCACTACTTTATTGGTTGAATGGCTGATGACGACTGAATGACAGGCGGAAACACCAAGCATCGTGATGAACTTCTTGAGAGTTTATAGTAGTGAAGTCGAACAGAACTTTAAAAAAATACTCTTAAAGCCTCTTCTCAAAACTGATCTGCCGGCTGATATGACATAAGGCTATCTAGCCCACCGAGACTCTTCGGGCTGTAATAAAAAAGACTTTACCTTGACTACAGAGTACTTGGCCCATATATTTCCTCGTATTACAAGTGCCCGGCTGTAAGTCACGGGTTGGCAAAGCAACTAAATCTATTGGCAATCGGTTCACCGGCAGGACTGTCAAAGTGTAATCGAAACCATTAGCCCAAAGCGGTTGTGGCTTGATCTAATTTAACATGATTCTGACGTCAAGACATGAGGCTCTTCCCAATTATCTACAGTGTCTGCCCTTTTGAGCTTTTATTTGAGCGGCTTTCACGGCAGCCAAGCGTCTAAAGCATTAGCTATATGTCAATACGGGATATCTTCCACACTAGAATCTCGTGATATCATAGAAACAGCTGTGATCTACGGGACTTATACGAGAGGTTCGTGTAGTTCGGCCACTAAACCTCGGACGTTGAGAAGCAGCAAAATATATATAAAGTATGACACATTCGTGTCCAGTCTGAATCTGCATTCCTATCAACCTCATCAACTCTCACATCTTTCATAAACATCTAAATATTCAACATGATGAACAAACTTATCATGGCTCTGGCACTGGCTTCTACCGCCACTTCAGCTCCTCTCATCCCCCGCGATGAGTGTCTGGCGAATTATAACGCCTGCGTTACTGCTGGAACTCCAGAGGTCGCTTGCGGATGCACTTTCGCCGCTTGCCTAGGTGAGGACAACGCTCGTAACCGCGAGTACTGTGCCAGTGCAACTGCATCACTCGCAGAGCCCACCAAGACTGAGATCCCCGGTGGCTGCAACCCTGCTCATCTGGGCTCATGTCCTTCTTCCTACTTTACATACACCAACACGGCGCCTTCGCAGACCTTTACCTCAATTCCAGGTATTCCAGGTGGCTGTAACCCTGCCCACCCTGGATCTTGTCCATCCTCTTACTTCACTTACACCAAGACGGAACGTCCCCCAACCTTTACTTCTATCTCCGGGATTCCAGGTGGTTGTAACCCTGCTCACCCTGGGTCTTGCCCTTCGTCTTATTTTACCTACCCTGTCGCCTCAGGCACAGTGGCCCCTCACTCTCCCGTCCAGACTGGTGGCTCTGGCTCCGACGATGATAATTATCCTAGCCCCAAGCCTGTTGACGGCAAGACTTGGACCATCAAGGATCTTAGTCGGTATTGCGGCGAAGACAATGAGGGATGCGACTACAACTTTGAGATTGAGGCTGATGGTGAAACGGAGAGATGCACTATCATTCGTATGCCTGGCTCTAATGCTGCAACTGAGAGCTGGTCCAACGAACCCTGCACGGATCATTCTGAGTTCACCGTCTCTTGGGGCTATGTTACGGAGCCTGCTCCCGCTTTCGCTGTTGTGACAGTGGTGAAGGGCAAGGAGCTTGCTTGGTTTGGTGTTCCTGATGTGAATGGCCAGGAGGTGACAACTACCCCTTCTAACCCCTTTGGTTCCGGACAGTATGGCGACCTTGGACCCGACCAGGTCTATACTTACTAAACGAATTTGATGACGAAGACAAAGGAATCGCTTGGACAAGGTCATGATTTTCTTGGATATTATTAGCCACTCATTAAGCAATGCTTATGATTGATGAATATAGATAGTGGCATACTCTCGTTAGGTCAAACGTATGATAATAGGGTAATACACATGTATTCGACTACTAGCTTAAATGCAACTGTGAGCAAACTATTAAGAATGTTAGTCTATCCTGACTCAATACCTAAGCAAACTTCTACCAATTTTCTTAACTTATTCTTTGTTGTTATCATCATGCCTCGCTACTCTCACATTCAATTAACGACGTATTTTTGATAGCCACCGGATCGTCTGTCTCAGTCCATGAACAGGCATGATCCAGTGCTTCTCCTATTCATACATGGCACACTGGATTGATGTACCCCAACCTGAGGTCAAGACTGAGTAAGTTGAGGCTGTCTGTTAAAGCTTTCAGAGAGTGTGTCGGACAATGGCGTAGCCGTCTTTCGAACAGGCATGTATTCAATTCCGCTGGGGTGTTCTAGAACACAGATGCGAAAATTGAGTTGACTGTTCAGTTTCTTTTCCAACATTCATTCTAACAGATACAGTCATAGGACTTGTAAGTTGGGTGGTTTATAACGTTAGAAGTATCACATGCTTGGTGTTTTGTTGTGTTACCACAACATAGCCCCCAGAGGACCAGGACCCCAGGTTCGAAGAACGGTCGGTTCTGTATCTCATTGTTTTTATTTCAGCTCTTGAATAATAGATAATCCGAGATATTTTCAGTACTAGTTTCACATGTATACCGCATGCAAGAGTGACACAGCCGTTGCTGGTGTGTACAAGGTGGTGACACTTTGCTTTGGTCCCCTTTCATCTCATCGTTTCAAATGCGTCCCAAAACATAACTAAGTCGTGTGTTGTCATCTCATTTCATTTTTATCTTATCTCATCTCATCCCAATCCCTTGGACGTTCTCAAACTGTAAAGTTGCGGTGAGCTAGTTCGTAAACAAAGCCAGCAGTGACCTTGAGATGCTCCTTGACATGGTCGAAGTCGACATGAGCAATGGTATCGTTAGGAGTGTGAATGTATGGGTTGTGGTTTCCGAAAGGAGTCTCGAAAAGGAACGACGATGGGAATCCGTTGCGGTTAGCTGAAGCATGGTCGGAACAAGCGTAGCCGCATGTAGACTCCTCATATGGAATGTCGGCGTACTCATCGATGAGGACTTTGAGGAATTCATTTTGACCAGGGTCGGTGAAATCAGTAATGAGACCAAAGCGCTCAATACCATCACGACCCTTGTAGCCAACCATGTCTTGGTTAAGCATGGCCTCGACTTGAATTCCGAGCCGAGAGTAGGTGTTGAAGATATCTTGAGATCCAAGAAGTCCAGTCTCTTCAGCCGAGTACCAATGAAACTCGACTGTGTTGAGATGGTCGCCCTTGGCAATACGAGGATCCTCGAGGAAAGCACCGAGAAGGTTGAGGAGCATGATGGATGCAGAGCCGTTGTCGTCGGCTCCTGGAGCGCGGCCAGCACCACGGTCATTTGAGATGACCGAGTCAAGGTGAGAGCCAGTAATGATGGTCTTGAGACGGACCTTTCCAGGGATAGAAACAATGATAGAAGGCTGCGACCAAGCCTGATGCTGGATCAAACGGACCGAGGCCAGAGGGTGTTTGCTCTTTTTGATAACCTTCTCAATCTCCTTGTGGAGCCACTCCGCGGCTTCCACTCCATATGCCGAGTTGAAGTAGCGGTTGTGGAATGAAGAGTACTTCTTGAGTTGCTTTTCGATGTTCTTGATCTTGACCTTGTTGATGATTTTGTCCACATTGGACTTGAAGTACACCTTGTCAGGATAGGATGGAGACACTGCCATAAGACGATTGGTCGCAGGGTTATGGTCCTTCCACTCGGTGATATCGAAAAAGTGGACGTGATCCTAGAGCTTGGTTAGCAATCTTTCTCGCTTTCGAATTAATGCAGAGTCTTGTTTTCTGAAGACACATACGTCAATCATCTGGAATTTCTCATCCTCGGTTACTTCGACGGTCTCGCCAGGAGAGAGCTCGAGTGTATAGAGCTTCTCAGCACGTTCTTGGACGGCTGCAGCTGGAGCAGTAGCTGTAACCGAGGCGGCGAGAGCCGTCACGAGAGGAATTGAGTATCGCATAGTGGAGAATCGGGGTTTGATGGGGAGAAGGTAAGATAGAAGAGGTGGAAACAAGTGGCTGTAAATCGCTGGATCATGCTATTAATATAGTTTTGCGAACTCTGTTAATACATCCAACCACAATTGACCCTCGTAATATCGTCTTACAATGCATGCGAGGAGATGTTTCACCTGCCACAATGAGATGCCCAGACATTTAGGTGCTGTAAGGCTACTCCAGATGAGGAAGCTTGAGAACGCTGTTCGATGTAACCTTAGTCGGGGAATACAGGGATGTTTCAGAAAGATAACCCGGTATTTGTGGAAAATAGCAGTTAGGCAAGGGTATCCATCCCGACTTTTGTAGTTTATTTATCCCCCAGTATCGAAGATCTCTAAATAGTGGCCAGCCAATTAGAAGGTAGACCTGAACTTCTAAAGAGGAAGCTGTCTAATCTTCACTGCGCCATTCCCAGCCTTGCCTGCTCAGGGATCGCGTAAACACGATAAACTTATTCGCATTGGAAAACGAACTGACACCGCGAGAACATACAGTTTTCGAGGCGCACGAAGAAACGCTTAATATTGTTGGTAATATACTGAAGGATGGCGAAACAGGTGTTCGCCTAACACAGAAACCTGATCTTCAATTTAATGTTCACCCAATAACGTCCCAGGCGAATGAGCATGCTGAGAACAAAAGCCAATGCCATTCATTGTCAGCAGTAGCGTTCCAAAGATCTGGTCTTTCCAGTCGTGCCTAGCCTCGGAGCATGATCAGCGAGCATCGTCTCAAGAGTATTCGAATAATGATACCAATTGAGTGATAGCATCGCCTATCGAGAATTGCATACAAGGCCTTGCGGCTCCTGGACTAAGAAAATACGTGTCAGTATAACCATCTAACGTTGAGAGTCACAATTCAACCACGCATTGTTCCAAGTCTAACAAGCCTGGGGGGTTTGAATGGCTTCAGAGCAGACATGAGATTTATTCTCAACATAATAAAGACTAACCGTTACTCCCGGATTCAAGTAGGTTTTAAGTGGAAAAAACACCAGTTGACTGGTCAGCTCAACAGACATCGGAGGAAACTCTAATTCAAGGAATAATGTCAGGGAGAAGAATGCTACATCAGCCACCTTTTCTAGAAAGTCCATTCCTGTGAGAGGTCATTTTCATCAATGTAACTTATGATTACTCAGCTCGGTCTTTCGGAAAATCACTCTTTGTACCAGGTACTTCGTAGTCACTCGCATACCCGCTTACCCTATAGACTCAACGTTTCAAGAACATCTTGACTCTCAAACAAGAATATTAACAAAGTCCTGAAATTATGAGTTAATGGTTAATATCAGTTATCTAGGCATGAGTTAGTTATAACAAAGACAGTTGTACACCCATTGTACTGGATCAATATATGCTGTCTACAACTTGACAAGATAAAACCGTAGACAAAAAGAAAAAACAACATTCAACTCATCGATGGCAAGTTACAGTTCTTACAAATAGAAAACTTGTCTCTTATTAACAGTCACCTCTTAGTAAATACAGGAATGCCGAGTAATGTAATTCTCATCTTTTCAAGGTGCCTTTTGCAATATCCTGCTGGCTCTTAACAAGAAGCTCTATTTGCTCAACAAGCATCAATTCGACCAAAACAGAGATGAACCCATTCAACCAGCTGACCATTGCATGAAGCCTAGGATTTTCATCTTACATAATCAGGAAAGAGAAGCCTCTGATCCCTAAGCTGAAGGTGTAGTCCAAGGATCAGTGCTCCACTACGTAGTGTTCTGATCATGTGCCAGTCTTTTCTCCATGACGCAG
This sequence comes from Fusarium guadeloupense, assembly GCA_021655865.1. Taxonomy (NCBI): domain Eukaryota; kingdom Fungi; phylum Ascomycota; class Sordariomycetes; order Hypocreales; family Nectriaceae; genus Fusarium; species Fusarium guadeloupense. The sequence goes on along the minus strand of JAJJWM010000211.1, from coordinate 82,032 downwards.
TGCTATGTAGATCCGTATTACACAATGATTATCAGGCATGACCCTTGGCATAGTGTTTAGGAACATGGCAATGCTACGCTGCGTTACGAGAGTCTCTTTCAACAAGCTCCCACTACAGCGATGAAAGGCAAGTGCCTTCAGCACGTCCATACAGCTACATACAAGCGGCGTACCTGGGGTCTATTACCCGTTGGCTAGATTCCAAGCTCCAAGCTTTGTCGAGTCCAGGCAGAGTTATTCCGCAGCGGCGGTTTATGAAAGCTACACGAGCGGCAAGTCCAGCCCTCCGTATTCACCTGGCCGAGCTAACTCAATTGCCAGCAGTATGTGTGTGGAACCAGCCTAAAACGGAAAACCCGTTGCAAGATTTTGGATGTATCTTACAGTTGTGGCGTTGCGGCCCACTGGTTCTGATGAGCTAAAGCTAAGGTTTCAATAGTCTAAGATGACCCAAAAAGGACATTATACGGTGGCTTTAGACCTTTTGAGCAAAACGGTCTCGGGCTTGTTGCTCAATGACTTGACGTATCGGGGCACCCAAACTGAGAAAACACATGGCGGTCCAAATGAAACGGTCTTCGCTCATTGTTCTTGCAAAGAGTCTATAACTTGGTTGTTAATCCACTTGGCCACTGGCTTTTGGGCAGGGTATCAATTCCAAGTATCATATATTCCTTCGTCTTGTAAGTACAGGTATTTACGCAGGTGTATTCAGAATGATTTCTTGTAAAGCTCTTGTAGCGAGAGACGGCTTATTAGATATTACAGACGAGATACATAGGCTGCTAATATGCTGGTGGCGAGGTGCCGACGGCTTCCGGTGTTCCGAAGGTAGACTAATGCCGGGAAACTCAGAGTCCGAATAGCCCCTGGAACTGATGTCTATCGAATGATGATGACTGAAGATCTTTAAGCCAACATCCTTTATATTGATTTTATACTTTCGGCTCCAGGCACTAGTCTACTCCTAGTCCTAGCCTCCGTAGACCGACCGCAGCCCCTCAACTCAAAGTCTAGAGTCTTGATATTTGATTCAGCGAATTGGGTCAGTCAACGAAAGCTGAAGCAGAAAAAGTTTATTAAAAGTAATTTAAACACTTTTCATACGAAATATAACGCTCACGATGAGAAACAAAGCAAAGCCGGTGTCGTACAGTCAAAGCGGCAAGTGTGCCGATGAGCCGGGAGCTTGGCAGGGATCTGGCGAGATCCGTTTGAGGCCATCTAGTCGGTCGTTGATCCCGGAGCTATTGGTGATGCGTTGTCGCTTCGGCCTAAAATTTCCTAATGCCCAACCAATTAAGGGTGGCAATAGATCAATGCGGTCAATGTACTAACCTGAAAACACGACGCCGGTTGAACCAACCGTTGTTGGCTCAAATCCTGTTGGTTAGTGCAGACGATAGTAAGGCCCCAGATCCTGGAAGAATGGTACCAAAATGTCGCATCTGCTAAATTTAGGGTGGCGGACCGGCCCCGGGTTTTTGTTGTAAGGCTGGTGTTTCAGCCGCTTGTCCTGTCCTTGATGTTTTAGCTGTTGAGCAAGAGTTGATATTACTGCGCCAGAGTTGATATTACTGCGCCAGAGTTGGCCCAGGAACAACTTGTACTTGAAAACAAAGTAAAACATCTTGAAGATTATCGACAACAATTACTCAACATGATGGTAGAAAAGGATAAGCCCGAGCACATCTCATGATCAGCGTGGGCCTTTGTTTTGCCTCCTCGATCACAGTCGATATTGGTTGCAAAGTGGCTGTAAGGCCCTCAAAGAAAGTACAAGCTGAAGCAAATTCGCCGAGATGGCAATACCGAATCTCATCGGGCTGCTCTGGACCCTGATTGTCTCCAGGGTTCATGGGCAACAGCTTGCATGAATCACATTGAGTTGTTCAGTATAAACTATTGACTAGGCTTGCAGTAACTCCAGGCTTCCTTGGCATCCTTGTCCTCAGCTCGCTAAGCACTCACGAGATCTAGCGCCAAACACAGTTTATCTCCATTGCTGGGGATCCCAATTGTGCAAAACACCATAGAGCATTGGATGTGGACAAAGTTCGAAGCGAGCGGAATAATATTTTGACTAAATACTGACTCTTAGAAGTGAAGACCGTACCACCCACCACTCATTGAATCATTACCATAACCCTATACAAAAGCTGAAGTTACTAAAGCCTCTCCAACACCCACTCCCTTCCCTTCCTAGCTTGGGAGTGTAGCTAACTCTCGCGAAATTTTACTTCTTCCTCATGAAAATGTTGATGGTGACGGGAGCGTTGAAGTCAATCTCTCCGATGCACATTTGGTACTAGACTCTTGTGAGAACAAGAATGGGGCTGGGGAAACAAGTCACTTACGCCGTTGTTGTTGTTGCAGCAAATGATCTTTGCGTTGCAAGAGTCCGAGATGGAGCAAGTTTGTCCTGAAGACCAATAAGCTTCCTGTGTCGCTCAATAAGAATCAGTTCACTTACCGCCGTTGCCATCAGCGACACAGCAGTACGGATCTCCCGAGGAGCAGGCATTAGTCTGGCTGTTGTTGCTACCCTCGCAGCTCTTGTCGTCCTCTAGAGGGAAGACGGTGATTAGATCAAGTTCCAAAATGCCTCGTTCCGTCTCACTCACTGGAATTGTTCTTGTTCTTGTCCTTGTTCTTCTTTGGCCTCAGAGCAGGCACTCTTGGGAAGGGAATGTCTCCATAAATTGGAGCTCTAGGCTCAATGGCTCGTGGTTCAATATCGGCAACAGGTTCGCCGACAGGAGAAGCAATAGCGCCCTGCAAGAAGACAATGCTGGAGACGATAGTAGAGAAACGCATGTTGGCAGCCTTTAGCACAAATGTAGTGAGACAAAGCTAGCAGCAGTAAAGAATGAGAAGCTAAGGTGGAGAAGAGGCTATTCTGACCAAAACGAATGAGGCGGTAAGAGCTAAAGGTGTGTAGAGTGGACTGATCAGAGGGAATAGAGCCGATATTTGAACCCGGCTACTCGGATCTCCAGCCAGCCTCGTACCTAGCGTCTAGATCCAGATCAGCATAGACCCAACGGCGCTAAACAAGCAATTGCTTTTCCGGGGAAACTTAAGATGCCCTGAACGGTTAAGATGACCGGGAATTGCATCACCGTTTAGCCTCTTAACCCAAAGTCCGGGGGTTAGTGGCTAGCTGAGGGCACCAGACTATCGGTTTCGATGGTGGACCCCATACGCAACCCTATCTGGTTGTCCCTTTCTCAGGTCCAGGAACTTTAGAGTTCTAGACTCCTCCACACAAAGAGGCGAGGTCCAGCTATGGCTAACTGTTTGCTTCTAAGGTTTAGCAGGATCATTTGGTTTTAGTATGCATTGTAACATCGGAGCATCGCCCTACCAATTCCCGTAGTTGTGTTTACGTCTGATAGCTGTTCTACGAGGGCCCTGTGCTCATCGGCCCCGAAAGAATATGTTCGGAAGAAGATCATCAGCGCAGTATTCGGATTCCGAAGTTATGCAACACATACACGTGGAACGGCAAGACCTGACCCAGAGTATCGGCTTTGCAACTAACAAATCATCGTGCATGAAACTATCTTTCATCAGTGGCCAAAATCCTACCTGACCCGAGGCCCTGGGTCAGTCTGTTTGTCGGCCTGGACTCACCTAGACCAAGCCTAGATTCAGCCTCTCATCCTCAACTCTGACTTTTCACTTCAACTGTTGAACAACTCGCCTACGATAGTGGCCTAAATGGTTGCAAGAGGGGCCCAAACACCATCGTCAATGCATGAAGCATGCTAAGATGGCTTTGAAAAAGTTCAATAGCTCCAAGTTCAGCTGAGGAAGGCTGGGGGAGAGGACCAGAGGCATCGTGGCCGAGTTCTAGACTTGAGAAATCATAAAGACTCGTCGAGATGAATAGGAAGAAAAATCTATATAAGGAGGGCCTTCATCCGCCATCAAACAGTTCTCATCATCACTCATCACTCACTCTTCTATCTCAACTCAGCTCAACAGCTCAACAGCTCGCTCTACTCTTTCAATACTCTCTTTGAGAATCAACCACTCCAACCATCAACATGCAGTTCTCCACCATCATCGCTGTTTTCGTCGCCGCTACCGGTGTCGCTGCTGCCCCCAGGGAGGTCAACAGGCCCTCTGTCAACAAGCCCGTCGTTGTCATCAAGAAGCCCGTCATCAACAAGGACAGCGGCAACGTCCAGACCATCACTTGCAACGGTGGCTCTCCTTACTGCTGCATGGCCTCCACCGACAAGGGCGGCAAGAACGTCTTTGCTTGCTCCGTCAAGGACACTTGCAACCAGATCATCACTTGCTGCAACAACCAGGTACGTGGCAGTTTCCATTCAGCAGAAATCTTATACTGACTTTTGAACGCAGGGATCTGGCAGCAACAAGTGCACTGCTTTCGGCAACTCCCCTGTCATCTTCGTCCAGGATGACTAAATCAGCTACGAGATACCTGGTTGATCATGGCGACACTTCAGGGCTTGATTTCTCCCTGATGATTTACGCATAACGACTTCCTATCAACTTTGGGGCTTACAACGAATCACGGCTTGGTATGACTGGTATGAATGGATGATGGAGGAATAGTTTGCTTCTTGTACGGTTATTGCTCTGGTTGGCTCTGGCTAATCTGAACTTGACCACCCACACTCCTTTCTCTCATAGTAATTAGGAGCTAGTTTGGGCTGTAGTTTGAGAAAATCACCAAAAAAATATTGGTTTCTTTATCTTGATCTATCACATCACTATTGACAAGAAATGTGCAACTAGTAGTTCAAAAACCTTGTTTTCTTATTTTATCTTGTAAACAGTTAAACCATTGGACAAAGATCATAAGAAATTTCACATTAAACATGCGAACTACATATTGAGGAACGGCTGCAAACAGGGCACACTTTGTCAAAGAGCATAGGTATAGGACTTTCACTTGTGTCTGTGTTCGTCTAGGATAGCCACATAAATAAACTACACCCTAGGCCACTACCACATCAATATGTTGCAGCAAGTCGCTGAGCTAGATAGTCTCCACTGGTAATATCCTCATATTTCTTCTCCTTTTCGGATGCAAATGTCCCAGGCAGCGCACAGATTCTGTCTTTGAAGTTGGGGTTGCAAAAGTAGCTGTATATGGATTAGCATGAGGTTCAAGACAATCAGTTAAGTTTCACCTACGCAATGCTGTAGCGAGGTGGGTGCAGTCCGTTCGTGTCGGTGGGAGGCTCAACAACGCGATGGATGGTGCTTTTGATGGTATCATTGCTCCATCTCGCAAGTAAGTCTCCGGCATTGACAACTATAGTACCGTCGATGGGCGTTCCGTCAACGAATTGACCATTGGGACTTTGCACTTGCAAGCCACCACGCTTATCCTGGAATAGTAGGGTGATGGATCCGTAGTCCTAGCGTTGATAGAAAGGTTAGCTAACCTCTTGCATGTAGTTGTGACAGGCTCAACTCACGCTATGTGCTCCGGCTCTGACCGTGTTTGGGTTGTCCTTAAAGACTTTGGAGTCTACGGCAGGATAGTGAAGCAAGCGAAGAGTATTGTCGCCAACATCAAGAAAATGGTCAAAGAAGCTCTCCTCAAGGCCCATACCGACTGCTATGGCTCTCATAACCTCGATGTGTGTGGCTTTGCATAAGCCAAAGAATTGTAGCATGTCTTGCTTAAATCCTTTTATAGAATCGGTCTCAACTGGCCATCGGTTTTGATGTTCTTCTGAGCCTTCTCTTCCAATCTCATAACTCTCTTTCAAGTCAGGTGCTGCTGTCCTCACTTTGTCCATGTTGTTGGCGTCTTCAACTTGGGCAAGCTTTTCGCGACCAGGAGCCGAGTAGCCTCGGTTTGCCTTAGGTGTAGTCCAGCTGACGTCCTGCTTGTTTTTGTCGGGAAGAGCAAAGAAATCCCCAGATCGTTTGAAAACGTGGTCAACAAAGTCCAAAGGAATATCATGATTCTTCAGGTAAATAAAACCAGCATTCTGGAAGCCATTCAGGATTGCATTCGCGGTAGCTTTTCGTTCCTCAGCGTTGCCGTTAAGGAACTTTGAGAAATCAATGAGCTATAGGTGTTAGAAGATGGCAGTATGTGAAAGCAGAGGTCAGAGAGACTTACAGGAATGAAGAGACCCTCTTTGCTGACTGCTGCATCAGGCGCCATGGTGACTATTTCGAAGGCGTGATGAGGATAATTTTGCTCTGAACCAACGTGGAGTGTATGATGGTCAGGATTGGAAGACACGTAAAGTCTTCGTTCCGAGTATATGATATATTACTTTGAGTGCCTGCACGTTGGTAAACCTCTCAACACTCACAATTATCCTACTTACTGATACAGACAGTGGCTTTACTTCGGCAGAGTCCGGCCAGAAAATGGCGTGATGGAGAAGAAAGTGCTTGGGTTGACGATAACACTGTCATTTATTGACAGGCTGTTACCAACGGCCTTTCGGGCAAAAAGACCACGATTACGGCTAAGAGCAAGGGATAGAGGCATAAATACTATATGCAAGTCAGGCGTGTCTGTAATAAATGATACGTGGGTGTGTGCGGGGGAGATAACCCCGGTGGTGTGTGTTGAATCTGGGGATAGCTCCCAAGTTGACCATTGGTTGAGCTAAATATTTGAGAGAAATCTGCTACCTAGCAAACGCGTTTTTTGATGGTTTCTATTGTTTTGTAACCTCATGTTGGTCTGCGCAATCAATAGTTGACTGCATGTGATGGGTCAGACTTGCAAGTTACAGTCAAGTCGTAGGTTCTCATAGCAGGCTGCAAAGAGGGTCTCCATGTTTTAATGCCTCAAATCGACATTGAACGAATAGAAATAATGACTATTACTTTCATTTATTACCCATAGCTAAGGGTGTTGGTCGCGTTTAATTCTTGTAGGGTCTATATCGCAAAGCCCTACTTTACAGTTGCTTAGAATGCCACCTATATGTAGTGAGGTCTCCATAACTTCTTCATAGCACCCGACCTTGTAAATAGATGGCATGGGTTAATGTTGTCCTCATTCTCGGCCAATTGTCATCATTATGCCTATGAATATGATGACCTAGTGAGTCACCTGTGTTGAGGCTATTCGCACCCACTGGTGCTACATTCCTTCGACAGGAGTATGGTTTTGTTACCAGTTCAATATTGCCCCTGTCGCCCATGAAACATTGGCGATTGAGTCTCGACCCTACCCAGATAGGAGATTTACCGAGTAGATCTGAGTCTTGTCTTTTCACTGCGTTTGGTCGAATCAAGACGCTAATCTACCCCAGCCCTCTCCCTGAAGCTATGGCCTATCAGACAGGCTGTTATCTCTTGGCCTGCCATGTGGCAAGATAACAAAGGCCGCCCGCAACAATCAGTTTCAAAGAGATCTACAGTACGCAGTACGTACAAATGGGCAGACCGTCATTTGAAGCAGAGGCAAATGTGCCGATACGGCAGATCTTGTCGTTCCAATATGGTCCGATAGCACGTGCCCACTTCCGATGTCCGGCCGTCGAAATTTTATCACTTATACTCACATCCTCAAGCGACAAGCTTTCACCTCTTCAAATTCCGCCCATTGAAGTTGCAGGAAACATGGCTATCGGTAAGGAGAACAAGCAGCGGGGGCCTTCAATGGATATCAACGCTCAGCCCGACCATGAAGATGTCCATTCTGGCAAGCAACAAGACGTTGGGGCGGGAGAGGTTTTCAATACTGGTGAAGATGGAGTCAACTTCCGAACAGTCAAATGGCCTCATGCCTCGATGATCTTTCTTAAAGGTTAATTGAAATATCGCAAATTGATTCACTCGCTAACAATATCTATAGCTGTCTTTGCCACGGGTGTTCTTGCCCTTCCCTCTTCGCTCCACAATCTAGGAGCTATTCCCGGAGCTTTTGCTATCGTCATGTGGCAGGTCATCAACACGTATTGTGCCTTGATCTTGGGCGAGTTCCGGTCACATTATCCATCCTGTCACTCAATCGCCGATATGGCTCATATTATCGGAGGCCCAATTCTCTATGAGATTACCGGATTTCTCTTCATAGTCGGCTACATCATTTGCGCGGCTTCTGGTGTTGTCGGTATCTCAGTTGGTCTCAATGCTTTGTCTGAGCATGCTATCTGCACAAACTGGTACTCGGTAGTCGCCATGGTTCTGGTCGGCATGGTTGCTGGAGTACGCAAGTTTGAGAAGATAGCATGGTTCACTTGGGTTGGATTTCTGTCCATTTTTGTTGCGGTTCTCGTCATCGTGTAAGTTTTCCCTGAAGCTTCAAACTGGCCGCCAACACTTTAACTGACTGGGCTTTTAGAATTGGTGTGACAACGCTTGATCGACCGGCTGCTGCACCTCAAACTGGAGATTATGAATTAGGATATCGTAACGTGGGCGCTGCACACTTTGTGTCAATTGTTATGGCATTGACCAATATTTTTTGCGCCAGCTCAGCCAGTTCCGCATTTGTGCCCGTTATTGCCGAAATGAGAAGACCGCAGGATTACCCCAAGGCTGCGATCGTTAGCATGAGCTTCGTGGGTGCTTGCTACCTCTCGATGAGTCTTGTTGTCTACCGATGGTGTGGTCAATGGGTTGCATCACCTTCACTTGGCAGCGCTGGTCCTCTTCTCAAGAAGGTTGCCTATGGAGTTGGTTTCTTGGGACTCCTCATCAGCGCTGGCTTATGGGCTCATGTGGGAGCCAAGTATCTCTTTGTTCGAATGCTTCGCGACTCACGACATCTCACGGATAATTCTTTTGTTCACTGGGGCACCTGGCTCGCCTGCGTGGCCTTCATGGCTGTTTCCAGTTTCCTGGTAGCGTCTGGTGTCCCAATCTTTGACTATGTCCTTGCAATTGCTGGGAGTCTAGCTTTTGCGCCTTTGGCCCTTATTCTCCCAGGCGCTCTTTGGATGCACTTACACAGGGATTATTGGCTTGGTGGCGCATGGCGTACATTCGTCTTCGTCTTGCACTGTCTGCTGATGCTCTTGGGCGCCTTCATCACAGTTGGTGGAGCTTACGGCGTTATTCAGCTCATTACTGATGCCTATGCTGACGGATCCATTGGGTCCGCTTTTTCATGCGCCGATAATAGCAACAGTGTTTGAGTCCAGTCTGAGCCAAGGAGAAGTAGACTGTCTTTCTCTGTTGGAAACTGTGGGATCAAAAAGCGTATGTTCTTTTCAGCTCATAGACTAGATCTTTAGGAAATAAATTTCGAAATAAACCCTTCTCTTGCGATATCAAAAAACTGTCACTCACAGCCTGATTCTGCGATCTGCATCTCTGGTCCTGACCAGAGATGAATCGTAGCTTCGATGGAGCAAACGAGATGACGATGCCAGTACCGATAAGTAGCCTGTGGCAGAAAGTTGAGCATCTGCAAAATCTTCGAGTCACGATAGTAGCCTTGTTCATGTTAATTCTTCACCTTATTTACCCTTATTCGACGTAGGTATTTATCATGATAACACCGCTACTCATTGTGAGGGGTACAAGAGTTAATCGAAAATTTTCTCCGAGGTGCATATGCTGACAAGAGGATTATTGCTGTATCCACTTGCTGCTGATAACACACCCAAACAGGGATCGGTCTCCCTAGTCCGGGCGTGTCACTAACATCAGCGGCAAGTGAAGTCTTCAAAGCACAAATACACAATAGCTCTGTCAAAATCGTGAGCTCGTCGACCATATCTCGATTCTCGATTTTTCTTTTCGCATTTTCTAGTTGCTAAGGCTCACATTTACTTACTTGGCCATGTCATTTACATCTGAAGGCATTGTTGCAAGGGGACCTTTCTCTGCCGGAAAATGGTCGATTGAACCCCTCACTCTACGTCCTCTGCGAAAAGACGAAGTCCTTGTAGAGATGGTCGCTTCTGGAATTTGTCACACAGACCTTCACTGTGGTGACACAGCTGATGACTTGAATGTCCCAAGCGTCTATTATCCAAGGATACTCGGACATGAAGGTAGGCTGAGTTCTCACCCCAACATATCCCATAGCGATCACTGACCACACGAATCTCAACAGGCTCCGGATATGTAGTTCAAGTAGGCAGCGCAGTCACCCATGTGCAACCAGGCGACGCTGTTCTTTTATCTTTTGCCTACTGTGGCTCCTGTCACGTCTGCAAGACAGGTCCACGTTCTCACTGCGTCGACTTCTTCGACATCAACTTTATGGGAGAGCCTGTTTTCTCGGGTCAATCTGGTGAGGATATTGGTGGTCGCTTCTTCGGACAGTCCAGTCTTGCACACCACTCAATCGTCAGCAGCAAGTCTGTGGTCAATGTCAACGGACTGGGCCTCACAAGGGACGAGCTCCAGATCCTCGCACCCTTTGGCTGTGGACTTCAGACTGGCAGTGGCACCGTCATCAACGTTGCAAAGGCTACTGTTAATGATTGTATCACAATTGCAGGCATGGGCGGTGTAGGACTCGCGGCTGTCATGGCAGCAAAGAAGACAGGCTGTCGTGTCATTATTGGCATTGACAGACTTGAGTCTCGACTTACACTTGCAAAGACACTTGGGGCTACGCATGTCATCAACACATCAGGCCTCGACATGTCTCAGGTGGCAGACAAAATCAAAGAAGCAGCGGAGGGGCTGGGGTCGACAATCAGCATCGACACAAGTGCACATCCGCCTCTGTTGACAGCCCAAATAGAGGCAACAAGATACATGGGACAGATCATTCAGGTTGGAACAGGAATGCCTGAGGCCAACGTGTCGATTCATCTTCAGAGCTTCATGGTAAGCGGAAAGCGATACTTCGGTGCAGTCCAGGGTCACTCCAAGACAGAAGAATACATTCCTCAGATGATCCAATGGTGGCGAGACGGCAGTTTTCCCTTGGAACATCTAGTCAAGCAGTTTGACAGCGTGGATTTTGTCAAGGCCATTGAAGCTATGAGATCTGGCGAGGTTGTGAAGCCAATCATTAAATGGTAGTTTAGCTAAATTGAATAGTCTTTCAACAATCAGCTTGACATAAAATCGGAGTTGACGACCCTTGTTGGTGGTCTGCTCAGGCTACGTCTTGATCCTTGTCCTTCTTCAACTACAGCGATTGGCTCGCATCTATAAATCAGTTACTGTCTCCATTGATAAAGATGGGCGGAAAACGATAAGCACCGTCCCTTATCGAGCCCAACCCCGCCTTTGGGGCCCTATCCATCTTATGCATGTACATTCCTACTTCGTAATAGTGGCACAAGCTGATGAAGCGGGGGATTCCGACCGAAGATGACTACTTGAGTCTTGTGACTTGTCTTGTCGAGTCTATACAAAGCTCAGCATTGCTTAGCTATGAACCTGGGATAGAGTAGACCATGGATACTGTTTCCTCAGCCCTGTCCGGGCCAGATCTTCCACCAGACTTTTGCTTTTCTGAAACGAGCTCGAATGTGACGCTACCGACGTTGGAGGGTTCTGATGAATCCCTGATGCGCTCCGACCAATCTGTGTCTTCTTCGTCCATGTTACTATCCCAAAACGAGGTGTGATATAGTTTCCCGCAGTCGACCATCTGCGTGTGAGTGGTTCATCTAACAAAAGCAGAATATCGCATTCCAGTTAAGCGATGGTATTGTGGCCACCGCCCATAACTTCATCAGCAATACACTTGTACAATCCAAGACAAGAGTATGGACCAAAGTGTTCGATCCTGTACGTAAAGCGTCGATCCTCGATATACCCTACCTAATATCAACATGAATACTAGGCCTCCCAGCGTTTTCTCACGCGAGTCCCAGAGTCCACTCTGCTCGAGGTTCAACAAGCTGTGGCTGCAGCCAGCACAGCTCAGGCTTCCTGGGCCCTTGTGTCCTTTCATCAGCGAAGGGCTAAGATGTTGGACCTTGCGAATCTTATTCAACTCAACCGCAATAGAATCGTGAGTCAAGATATGTCCTCGAACTTTCTGTCTCATAACTCACATGTTACAGGTTACGTGTCTTGTGACTGAGATCGGCAAGACTATGCAGGATGCCGAGACAGAGTTTGCTAGAGGCCTTGACGCCCTTCTGTCAGCGGTTGGAGTAGGCAGTGAACCAAGCGGTAATTACTGGCCTGGGCACTCTTCACATACGCATACAACCTACGATCCTTTGGTAAGAATTAACCGTGTCACGCATTTCTTCAGACTAACATGTTTATAGGGCGTTTGCGTTTCTATCACACCGTTCAACTTTCCTTTTCTTATACCCTTCTGGACCATTCCTGTTGCCCTCCTCACTGGAAACGCAATCATCCTCAAGCCATCCGAAAAGGCGCCTAGTACTTCGATGATGATAGCCGAGTGTTTCCGGGACGCAGGTTTCCCTCCCGGACTTTTCAACATCGTTCATGGTGGTCCCGGAGTAGTGTGCCACCTTCTATCACAGCCAACAGTCATGGCAATCCATTATGTAGGCTCAGACATTGGCGGCGAACGAGTTTACGAGCATGCCAAAGCCAATAGAAAGCGTGTGCAAGTCGAGTGTGGCGGCAAAAACCACGCTGTGGTGCTTCCCGATGCTTCCAAGACGTCGACGTTATACGGACTTGCCGGGAGTGCGTTTGGGGCTGCAGGCCAGCGTTGCATGGCTTCCAGTATCGCCGTCTTTGTAGGGTCCTCGATTGAGTGGCTGGACGAGCTAGTGTCGATTGCAAGCTCGCTGACCGTGGGCTGTGGAACTGATCCATCTGTTGGGCTAGGTCCTCTCATTACGCCGGCTGCAAAACAGAAAGTCATAGCTATGATCGATGAGGCCGAACAAGACGGTGCACATGTGCTACTTGATGGTCGAAGCTGCTATGTCGAGGGTTATCCAGATGGTAACTTTATTGCACCAACGATTCTGATCAATGTAGAGCCGTACATGCAGTGCTATCAGGAAGAGTTGTTTGGTCCAGTACTACTGTGTCTTCACGTTGCTACTATGGGACAAGCCATTGAACTTATTAATGAAAACCGGTGTAGGTCATGTTTCTCTGTCGCCCGATCATAATACTGACTCTTGTAGATGGAAACGGTTGCACATTGTTTACTTCTAGTCCTGGGTCTGCCAATACCTTTTCCAAAGAAGTCAACGTGGGCCAAATTGGCATCAACGTACCAGTAATGGGTAAGTTCTTTGTGTTCTAATTAACTATGTGCGCTGACTTGATCAATAGCTCCCTCTGGCTCTATACCACGAACGACTAACAAAGAGTCTTTCTTGGGTGGTGAGTACACTCATGTTGCTGAACATACTTCGGTGAGCTGATACGTGTAGATATTCGAGGACCTGGGGCCGCTCAATGGCAATTCTACACTACGACAAAAACAATTACTACATTATGGCAAACGGAACCAACACAATCGTATGGTTCGTGCTAAAAAGCATAGATATTAATATTCTCAAAAGTTTCTAACGAGATGAGAAGAGGCAATCTGATAGTGTGGAGCAGGAATTTTTAAGATTGGGGATAAATAAAAAAGACATCATCCATATCGAACATTGCCAGCTTGCGCCCCAAACCAATCCTCCGCCTCCCTTGCTTCCTCGCTTGTCGCGTAGTTGATAATGGTGCTTTTTGTGGTCGTGTAGGCGTGATACGCGTCCAACCCATTCTCACTACCAACACCACTAGACGTTGTAGCTCCCCCCCAGGGACTACTTGGGTCATTACGGTGATGCGTATTTACCCAGACAATACCAGCCTTTATACTCTGAGACACCCTAAACGCCTCGCTTATGTCCTTTGTCCATACTGCAGCGCCTAGTCCAAACTCAGTATCGTTGGCCAGGTCAATAGCCTCGGCTTCAGTTTTAAACTCGGCTATGACTATGGCAGGGCCAAAGGCCTCTTCGCGCCATATTCGGCTCTTGAGAATACTGTTGCCATCGACAGACACGAGAATAGTTGGGGGATAAAAGAAACCGTTGGCAAAGTTGATTCCATCAAGTTCAGACACGCCGGTCAGACGATGTCCTCCACAGACCGCCTTTGCCGTTCCACCTTGGACAGCATCATCGACAAGAGCCTCCAAGTTCTTCAACTGCTTCCCGGATATCAAGGGTCCCATTGACGAAGAAGGGTTCTCTGGAAGTCCCATCTGGCGGCGAATCAAGGCAGCCTTCTGATTAAGCTTGTCGACAAATGTTGCAAAGATAGATCGGTGAACGATGATACGTGTCGCCGCTACACAAGTCTGTCCGCTGGCAACGAATGCTCCAAAGCACACTCCATTGATCGCAGCTTCAAGATCAGCGTTCTCCAGCACCACAACAGGTGCCTTGCCGCCCAGCTCAGCCGTCAGCCGCGTAAGGTTCTGACCTGTCGTAGTACTGATTGCTCGTCCAGCTACTGTGCCGCCAGTAACGTCAACCTTTCTCACGAGAGGATGGCTGACCAGGGCTTGCCCAGTCACTGCTCCGAGGCCTGGGACGACATTAAAAACTCCATCTGGAACGCCGGCTTCTTTCAAGATTGGTCCCAGCTTCAGACTTGTCAAAGGCGTCAGCTCACTCGGCTTGAGCACAACACTATTTCCAGCTGCGAGGGCAGGGGCAAGCTTTTTGACAGCGATCAATAGCGGATGGTTGAAAGAGGTAATCTGGACAACGACACCAAGCGGTATGCGATCAATCCAGTTATGAAGTTTGCCTATAGTTGGAAGGACAGGTCGTTCTTCAGTACGGAGCACCGCAGCATAATATTTGAACCATCGTACAAGAGAGGGCACTTGGGCTTTCATCTCTCTGATTGCACGACCTGTCTGCTTGACTTCCAGAGCGACAAGAGGCTGTAGCTCTGCAGTGAGAAGTGCTGCAGCTTTGTCTAGGACATCTGCACGCGTCTGGCGGGGACAGTTGGACCATGATCCTGAATCGAAAGCTTTTTGAGCTGTATTGATGGCGAGTTCAATATCCTCGTTGGAAGCAGTTTGGCATCTAGATGGTCAGCAAGACTATTTCTAATTGAGAGGTATCAAACTCACTTGGCAACGTGTTCCCCTGTTGCGGGGTCATTGATGGACAACCTGACAAAATGTTAGCATCGTAATCTTTGCTTCAAAATAGTATGTAAACTTACTGCTCGCCATGGCCGGCAACATACTCGCCGCCAATCCAAAGCTGATAATCTTCCATGTTGTAATTTTGCCGTGACTTGTAACCTCGTTGGTCTGTAGTGTGTACGAGTAATGCGATTGAGTTCTTTTACCCGGGAGTATGCTGTGGCCGTAACAAAGCTACAAGCGACAATGCAGCATGGACGGGTATGCCCCGGATACCCAGCGGTGATGGCCGGGTCCCGCCGAGGGTGTCTGACCACTGAAGGTGTGGTTATCAAAAAGATAGAGGTGTGTAATCAAAAGAGGATACCAAGTTTATCTCATTTAGCCTCAACACCCCTTACATGGGTGCTTATCAGTATTTGCGGGGTAAAGATGAGACCGGAGATATTTTGACACACGCCACATCGCTCTTGGATAGGTAAGTCTTAATAATTCCGATTTCAAAGTGTTAGGACATGGCTAATCAGCGTTGAAAATCGCCAACTCTGGGAGTTGATCTCGTGCTCTGCCATGTGGAAGAGAACAGCACCTTTCTCTCACAGGTTACGTGTTCTTTTACGTGACTTTCTGCCCACGTATCCGTGGCCTACAAGGTATCTCATTTTGGTCTAATTATCTATTAGAATAATACTGAAATACTGCAAGACTGTTAGTGCATGCATAAAGTTGTTAATCTGATTTTGCTTTTTCATAATTCCGTATGCTTAGTCTCGATACCAAATATGCCTATGAAGAATACTTATACACGCATGAGAACATTCAGCCGCTTCCAACATGTTAGCAAAAACCCGTGTTTCACCGTTGGAGAGTTGAGACTTTTGAAATGTCTGGCCGTGGCAGTCAATTGTGGTAAAAGTCAAGTGTCAAATCCTGATCATGTTTTCTGGGTTCCGAAAGCTCACCTGCTACCAATGGCATTGGCAAAATCAGAATGGTTGGTACCTGCCGGAGGACTATAAGCAACTTTCTAGTTCTTTTCGTAGGATGGGAGGATTATTACTAACGTGTTAGCATACATGAACGCGTACCGGCTATAATTATTCTATGAAAGCAAATTGCCATTGAGTGATTCGAGTGTCTTCTTCGAAATTTGATGCGATGATATTGGGCTGTTTACATTCAAAACCTACTAGTTTTCCGGAACCGTAACGACCTTCAAAAAATGCGATATCAACCAATCATGTTAGGCATGTTGATTCATTAGATGCTACCAAAGCCATCAATGGCTGCCTCTTTGGGTAATTGGCTGGCGCGGACATGACAAAACTGCAATTATAGTTTTTGCCTAGTTAGTAATATCCTACTTCTGTGATATACGTTGGCACAAGGTATGCCTGAGCACACCCAGGGTGCTGTGGCGTGCCACTCACACCCCCCCTTGACCTTGCTTGCTGTCCTGCTACGCCCCTTGAACGTCCTAATATTATCTTATCGTCAATGGATGAAATACACCAATCTGTCTACCCAGCCTCAGAAAGTGAGATAAACTTGAAGTAGAGATACAGGCCACGTTGAGTTTCCTGTGTTGTGATTTCTATTCGACTATAGTCAATTTATGCCCTTCTTCGAGTATTGCAAACAACATTACACCAATTCATCTTCCTTGTAACAAGCCAAAATGGCCCAAACTGATGCTTATTCCCGTGTTGTCATTCTTCCTCAGTCAAGGTACTTACTGAGCTTGATGACAATAATCCGCAACGAGAAGACTGGCAGTGCTGAGTTTGTCAATGCCTTTGAAAAGGTCTGCCAACAGCTTCTACCCGAAGGTGAGTTATCTCATTGACCGTCAATTAATCATGGAAGGCTGATGAACGTTGCTAAACTCGTACAGCTTTCAACATTCTACCTTATAGTCCTGTAGAGGTTCAAACACCTACAGGTAGCAGCTTTTCGGGAGTTGAGCTGACCCAACCGATATGTGGCGTGAGCATTTTACGAGCTGGAGCAAGCATGGAGAGTGCTCTGAGGAATGCTAGCTTGTAAGTTGTACCCTTGAACAACCTACCATGCAGCAAGTATGGTCTGACACAATATTTAGAAGCCACTTGAGCTACGGCAAGATTCTCATTCAACGAGATGAGACCACTTGCCTACCACAAGAGATATACTGCAAGTTACCTAAAGATATCGAAAGCAAAAGTAAGTTGTGCAGGGTTGTATCAGGAATCAGTTACTGATATACGTCAGAGGTGCTTGTGTTGGAGCCCATGCTTGCTACTGGTGGCTCTGCATGCAAAGCGCTCAATATTCTCAAAAATAATGGGGTACACGAAGAAAACATCATTTTTCTGAACCTAGTTGCTTCGAAGAAAGGCCTCGACAGAGTTATGAAAACATTCCCGCTCATACATCTTGTCACTGCAGCGGTTGACGATGCTTTGACAGCTTCAAGGTATGAAATTTTGACTGGCCCAGGAAAGGCATTTCTGACGTTTGACAGCCACATTGCACCGGGATTAGGTGACTTTGGTGATCGCTACTATGGCACCACGGAATGAGTTAGCAGTTGAAGTTTAAATCGACTTCAAGGGGAGGACAGCTTGGATGACTTAACATGTTTTGCTGGATAATAATATGGAATTGGGGATCTATAACATTGAGCTTGGGCCTTATTGTTCTGCATCTTATACTATTCACATGTGTCTTGGCGATATTTAACATACGCGACGTAGCACCGCACTCTATGGACTATTTTATGAAATGATCAACTAACCATAGCCGACTGCTTTGACACATTCAGTGAATGATGTTTTCCCGCAAATAGGCAATGCTAACCTTACTTCTGTCTTTTTGATAGACTTTATTGTTAATGGAGGCAAACTTCGATAGCTGTATTTATCTTTAGCCAAGGCTCAATATCGTTCTCAAGTGGACATGAACACTCTAGAGCAAGTGGACACGACTTCCCCAGCCGAAAGATATCGCCGATAAAGAAGAGTTGTATATGTACACGGAGGAGTGTGCGTTTATGTGGGCCATGATAGTGGGTGTGTAAATTTATACTAGCAGGACAACATACACACACCTCCCTAGCTGATGATGCCCGAAAGACTGAACCAAAGAGACGAGGTAGCCCTTAGAGTAATAAAAGCTCACGATAGAATGTTCATCGAGATACTCACAGCACAACCCAGTCATTCTCCCCTGCTTCTCTCTCTTAACTAAGCCTGGCAATAATGAGCGCCGAAACAGTCAGATTGCCTACAACGGCCACAGAATATCCAACTTTCCATGAAGCTGGAGAAGTTACTCAAACGCCATGGTTCATTGACAATGTATTCCTAATCTCATCGTCTTCCGAGTTCACCGATCTCTATGACCCAGCAACGAATCAACTTCTCACCCGGGTTCCTCAGAACACCGACGAGGAAATGATTCGGGCCGTAGACTCTGCAGAGAAAGCATTCCCATCTTGGAAAGCCACATCTGTTCTTTCCCGCCAGCAGATCATGTTCCGCTTCGTTGCTCTCATCAAGGAACATTGGGATCGTCTGGCTGCTGTCATTACCTTGGAACAAGGCAAGACGTTGGCTGATGCTAGAGGGGATGTCCTTCGCGGCTTGCAAGTGGCCGAGGCTGCTTGTGCCGCTCCTGAGCTGCTCAAGGGTGAAGTCTTGCCATTGGGAAAAGACCTCGAAACCCGTTCGTACATTGAGCCTCTAGGTGTCGTGGCTTCTATTTGTCCTTTTAGTAAGTTATTGCTTGTAGCCAGTCCATTGTCTGGTAGTATCCCTACCTTATACAGTACGCTGACGGCGTTTGGTAGACTTCCCAGCTATGATTCCTCTCTGGACACTGCCAATCGCAACCATCACGGGAAACACACTCGTGGTGAAGCCATCCGAACGAGATCCTGGAGCGGCTCTTATTCTTGGCGAACTTTGCCAAAAGGCAGGCTTCCCTCCTGGTGTTGTTAATATCATCCACGGGACACATCGGGCAGTCAACTTCATCCTTGACGAACCAAGAATCAAGGCCATTAGTTTCGTCGGAAGTAACCAAGCTGGAGAATATGTCTTTCAGCGCGGTTCAGCCAACGGCAAACGCGTCCAGGCCAATCTTGGTGCCAAAAACCACGCTATTGCGCTACCAGACTGCAATGTCGATCAGGCGGTGCAGAGTATCGTCGGGGCTGCTTTTGGTGCAGCGGGACAAAGATGTATGGCTTTGAGCGCTCTTCTACTGATTGGAGACTCTGAAGAGTTATTGGGGAAGCTCGTTGAGAGTGCCAAGGGCCTCAAAGTCAACGGCGGGTTTGAAAAGGACGTTGACGTTGGACCAGTCATCAGTGCGCAAAGCAAGGCACGGATTGAGTCTCTGATCGAGTCTGCTGAGCAAGAAGGCGCCAAGATCCTCCTTGACGGCCGCAACTATAAGCCATCGGATGAGAAATACGATCAAGGTTATTGGGTCGGACCAACCATCATCACTAATGTCGAGCCTCATATGCGCTGCTACAAGGAAGAAATCTTTGGACCGGTTCTTGTGTGCCCGCGAGTCGAAACCTTTGAGGAAGCGATATCCTTTATCAACGAAAATGAATACGGCAATGGTGTGGCTATTTTCACAGAGTCAGGCTCTGCTGCTGAATACTTTCGACGACACATCGAGGCAGGTCAGGTCGGAATCAACGTGCCGATTCCCGTCCCTCTGCCCATGTTTTCTTTTACTGGTAACAAAAGGAGCGTGGCAGGAGGTGGAGCAAACACTTTCTATGGTAGCCCGGGAGTTCGGTTCTTTACCCAGCAGCAGACTGTCACTGCCCGGTGGACGTTGAGTCGGTCTTCTGTTCCTGGCAAGGCTGATGTTGTGATGCCGCAGCATTCTTGAAGAGCTGTTGATATTTAATCTGACATGAATGTATCTTTACTTACTGGCTGGACAAGGGCTGGTGAAGGGGAGTTTCTTGGTAGTCAGTCGACTGGATAGCTTCGAGTGAGATTTCAATCATACTCAGTTGAGACTATGCATAAGAACCGAGTGACTTTGGGGTCTTGCATTTGACCTTTAACACCGTTAGTTAATAATGGACTTTAATAATTAGTGTAGGTGATCAACATACTGAGAGAGTTGGACGATCATAGAAACGACCGTCTGTCTCTTGCTTAAGATCACGCTCCCGCCATGGTAATTCAAAACAGTTTCCTAATGTTGAGCAGCTATGCCTGTTAGTAGCATCATAAGTACACGATTGGAGAATAAGTCTCTTGTTCCATTTCTAGAATATAAATCATGCAAGAATATGTGAGTAACTGCGAGAAATCATATTGATCATAAGTAGACTACTTTTTGTCGCATAAGTAAACGGCTTAGATGGTACCAAATAAACGATCGCCAATATCTCCCAACCCAGGCTTGATATGTCCTCGTCCATCCACTTCTGGATCAACAGCACCAGTCACGAACCTTGTACCCTCGGGCCACACTTGGGCAGCAGCCTCAAGA
The DNA here is from genome assembly GCA_021655865.1 of Fusarium guadeloupense. Lineage (NCBI taxonomy): Eukaryota > Fungi > Ascomycota > Sordariomycetes > Hypocreales > Nectriaceae > Fusarium > Fusarium guadeloupense. The sequence goes on along the minus strand of JAJJWM010000211.1, from coordinate 61,538 downwards.
CCTGGCTTGCTAGACAAGACCGACACTAGGGAGATCTTGTCGACACCCCAGTCCCTGTTACAGTCAGTGTGATTAGGTCAAGTTCTGAAACATATATACTTACTTCAGGATGTTGATAGCAGCCGTGATAGTACCGCCAGTCGCCAGCAGAGGGTCAAGGACATAAGCGTGCTTGATTTTGGGATCTTTTGCAGGCAATTTGTTGTAGTACTCAACCGGTTGCAGAGAAGCCTTGTCTCTAAAGAGACCCAAATGATAGATGACAGTATCAGTATCAGCAGGCAACTCATCCACAAAGGGCTCAGCCATCTGCATGCCGGATCGTAGAATGACCACAACAGCAATCCTTTCTTCCGAATCCGGTGTAACAATAGCCTCTCGAGCAATCAGTTGCGTCAGCTGAGTGATCAATCCTCGGACTTGCTTGGGCTTGAGGGATGTGTCGCGGAGTTGTGTCAAAAGTGTTGGAATTTGCTCGTTGGAGCAGGTCTCGACGCTGGCTGACATTCTGGGAGGGGGTTTGGAGGCAAAGAGGGGCGTGAAAGAAATGTGAGGTTCAGAGTCAATGTGGGAATGAGAATATGAGTCTTCTGAAAAGTCGATTGCTGCACATTGTGTCTTGTTCTGCTGTCGTCTTCCTTATAACTGACGTGGTGTGTAATATCACCAGCTACTCCCACAGACGCTAATCAAAAGACGCTTATCGAGCTCTGGGAGTGCTGGTGTGTCCTTTCGGGGGGTGAGAAATGGCCTCTCTTGCCTCTCATCGATTGAGGAAACGCGATAAGAAAGCGGTCAAGTGATAGATACACACTGGGGTGGCATTGAATAAGCTGACCTCCTCGGACTCCGGCATTCAACGGTCAAGGCTGGCATAAGACTTCTATTCACCAAATCTATTGTTTGAACCCTGTTTGACGGGTAATATCGACTCTCGAATACATCCAACATGACATCTGATCACGAATACCTCCTCTCTCTACAGGCTATCCGCGAGCAAGCGGCCAAGGTCTACAATGTCGCCAAAGAGGGCAAACTGAAGCATTTCAACTTCGACCCCGCTCGCATGCAAGATGTGGCCGACTATGTTTCCAACCTCATTGATGTGAGAAATTCTATCGTATAAACGAAGGAAGATATACTAAACTGTTGTTTTAGCGTGATTTTGGTCCAGATCGATATGACACTATCCCGCCTCATGGTCGCTGGCAGCATTTCGATGTGGGCGGTGTAGAGCGAGTTGATGCATTGATCAAGCGATGGCGAAGTGAAGAGGTTGACGATGTGGAAGTTACTCGACGGTTGATTGACTTGTTCTTTGTTTCTGTTCTTCTTGATGCCGGAGCTGGCGATGTATGGCGTTTCGAAGAACCTGGAACTGGGCATGTGATTACGCGCAGCGAAGGTATCGCTGTTGCTTCGCTTTACATGTTCACAGCCGGAAATTTCTCTTCAGATGCTGCACAGAAGGAAACAGTCGATGGTTGGTCCAGGAACGCTTCACAGCTGTCAGTGTTGCTAATGGCTTTATAGGAAAGGGATTGTCGTCGCTCAAGGAGGATACCTTCTCCCAAAGCTTTCAGGTATCCGACAGCAACGCTATGCTTGGCGTTTCATCCCGTGTTCAGCTTCTCCAGGCTGTTGGGTCATCACTCTTGAATCTGCCTGATATCTTTGGGCAGTCAGGTCGACCTGGCAACTTGGTCAGTGAGTTTCAACTTCCACGAGCCAGCAGTGAAAATTTCGCTAATTGAACAGATTACTTGGCAAGACGCTCTCCTGACAAGAAGACCATTGACTACGAACAGCTTTGGTCATGCTTGCAAACGCTCTTGATTCCCTCCTGGCCAGGCAACCGTACCGTTTTCGACGGCAAGCCAATTGGTGACGCGTGGCCTTTGGACGTCCTAGCTGAGACGGGCTCAAGCCAGAACCCACGGGATAAGATTCAGCCCTTCCACAAGCTTACACAGTGGCTTGCCTACTCACTCTCAGTGCCGTTCCAGCGAATCCTCGGTTACGGATGGGACAACATTGAGCTCGGCACAGGTCTCCCCGAGTACCGCAACGGAGGATTGTTCGTTGATCTCAAAGTGCTGACCCTGAAAGATGAAGACGCACAAGCAGGTACCAAGTCTGCGGGCCAACTTCCCGAGTTTGATGCTTCAACGGACAAAGTGGTTGAGTGGCGTGCTATGACAGTCGTGTTGCTTGATGAGCTGCACCGGACTTTGTCTCAGCAGTACAAAGAACGAGGTGTCACTCTGACTATGGCACAGATGTTGGAGGCTGGGACTTGGAAGGCTGGGAGAGAACTTGCTGCCAAATTGAGACCGGAGACCAAGTCCAGCCCTATTGTCGTCATCAGCGATGGGACTCTGTACTAGACTTGGCTTTTCTATGACACTAGATGAATACATTGGTATTTTGAACCAGACCTAAATCCTTTGAACCCAGTGGAATATTAGATATTGCCATGTAGTAACGTGAAACTTGAAGTGTGCTTATGGTTTCTCATATGGGCAAATACTGGCGAGGCTTTGATGTTGCGTCTCACAAAGCACATCATTGTTTGGAAACTTGGTGTCGGATATGATTATTTTCAAGTTGGTTTCGCGTTGTGCTACCATAACTTCCTCTTGGTGCATTATGGACTACGCTGTCCCAGGTTCCACATCGCCACGGCTCCAAACAATGTTAGGCTGTACGGAGCGGTAGTTCTCGTCCCTGGTCTGGCATGAAGGCCCCTCAGCGGATATCAGCGATCCCCAGCCCGATCACTTAGCGGATGTCGCCGAAAGAAATGGGTCATTTCGAGATGAGGTGTTCTAAACTTATCCAAGGCCGAGGCACGCTACAGACAACACCCCTCTCGCTGTGGACCCCTGATTATGAGGGTCGTCACTCTACCCCAGGGCGTGGCTGATAGAGTAAAATATTGACTGTCCAGTTACTACACACCCCTCTTGGATCAAAGCTCTTGGGATATCACCAGAAAGTTTGATAGCAGTCAATGTTTTTAAAAGGTTGTAATATGGCAGTGAACAGAGACCTAACATCGAATTCTTCCTTTAGCATTGACACGATAATTTCTCTGTCAATACACTATCCACCATGACTCAAGAACCAATGAGCCCAACATCAGGAAGCGAGGCTGAAGCCTGGGCTGCCAGCTCACTAAGCACTCTCTTCAAGGAACGCATTGTGGTAAGCACAGCTGACCAACACCAAAACCACACCTTCACTGACTCTACTAGCTCACCACATATCCCGGCCAAAGCGTCGTTGACCCCGTTCCTCTCAACTGGGGTGAAGCCGATCCCCAGAAACGAGGCCCCATTCTCGTTTCACGCACCAAGGAGACCATCAAGAAGCGCAATGCTATCGGTGCTCACGGTGGTAGCTACTCGATCTACAACGCCTTGGCTATTGCAGCTGGTGATTTGCTTCCTACTTTCCGACCTGACTTCAGCAACACTCATCCAACATTCGATCCTCCTCAGCAGCCAGCCTGGGGCGATGGCACCAAAATCGTATCCATGGATCCATTTGGACATGATATTGCAAAGCTGTACAAGAAGCACCTGGACGAGGGTGTTGACGTACGACCTACCATCGCAATCACTCGTGCCAACATGAGAGTAGCCGAGATTTGCGACTCAATCAAATCAGGCAGTCTCAAAGTCGATGGAGAAGTCGTGGTCAACGAAATGGGAGATGTCAAGGTTACAAAGGTCGCTGTCGAACCTGTGTGGCATCTTCCTGGAGTTGCAGCTCGATTCGGCGTTCAAGAGGGTATTCTGAGACGAGCTCTCTTTGAGTTCACTGGTGGTAGTTATCCAGAACTCGTCACCCGTCCAGACATCAAGGTCTTTTTGCCTCCTATCGGCGGTCTGACAGTCTATATATTTGGTCCTCCTGAGCGCGTTTCTGATGAGAATGTGAAGCTTGCCCTTCGTGTTCACGATGAGTGTAACGGCTCGGATGTGTTTCAATCAGATATCTGCACTTGTCGACCATACCTGGCTTATGGTATCGAAGAGGCTATCAAGGAAGCTCAGAACGGAGGTTCCGGTGTGGTGATTTACTTCCGAAAAGAAGGACGTGCTCTGGGCGAAGTAGTCAAGTATCTTGTCTACAACTCCCGCAAGCGTGGTGGTGATACGGCAGACAAGTATTTTGCCCGTACTGAGAACATTGCTGGTGTCCGCGATGTGAGTATGATTCTGCCATTGCGTCAAAAACTTGCTGACTCTCTCAGATGCGATTCCAAGCACTCATGCCTGACATTCTTCACTGGCTCGGCATCAAGAAGATTGATAGGATGTTATCCATGTCCAACATGAAGCACGATGCAATTGTTGAACAGGGCATTCCTATCTATGAGCGTTGCCCTATCCCCGACCGTATGTATTCTTGAACCAGCTTGACTTGATCAACGCTAACTCAATCTTTAGATCTCATTCCTACAGACTCAAGGGTAGAAATTGATGCCAAGATTAATGCGGGCTACTTTACTACGGGCAAGAAGTACACAGAGGAGGAACTAAAACAGGTCAAGGGGCGGGGATGGCAAAGCTGGGAAGATGTGACTCATTAAGAGAGAAAGCAGTGGTGATTAAGCCTGACATAGACTTTTTTGATATTTGGTTTTGCGTTGTTCATATCTCAGCTTTTAGATTCAGCATTGCCATGTGTTAAATGACAGTCAATCAAGTAATCCTAGCTGCCAAGTTTCTCTGCATCGAGCTTCATAGTTTTCTTTCATTTTCTCAGCACGTCAACCTCGTTGTCGTCGAGCCACTGCCATTTACTAAAATCCAATGTGTTGGCAATTTCGCTGAAACAACAATTGATCTATCACAACGGCCACGTTTCTCTACATTCAACAGCTGCTCAACTTGCCAAATCACATCCGCCCAATTGCATATTCCCTATTCCCCGCTTCGCTGATAACTAGCGGTGTGGGAAGCTCAAGTGAGATCTGCAATCAGAGGGGTGTGTTGTGCAGAGGTGGAGCTTGAGGGGTGCAATCTATCGTGACAGGGTGTGCAAAGGTGTCCTCGTACCTCTCTCCAGACGCAGTCTACCCCTCATGTGAACCATCGTCAAGACTCACATCTATTTTTATTGAACTATTCTGAACAACTTCATCTACTCTTGTTCACTTAACTCATTACTTGACTGAAACTCATCCCAATATTCACCATGGCTACATCCAACAGCGGCATCGTCGATGTCCATACACACATGTACCCCCAATCATACATCGATATCCTCAGGCAACGTAACAAAATACCCCTCGTCCGCAAGTTCCCCGGCGCAGAGGATCCACGTCTCATTCTGCTTGAATCCGAAGTACCTCTCCTCGATGAAGCCATTCAAAACCCCAAGGCCAGATTACCCGGACGACCTCTGACGGTCCATTACACAGCTGTGGAGCAGAAGCTACACTTTATGGATACGCACAACATTGAAAAGTCGGTCGTGTCTCTTGCGAACCCATGGCTCGACTTTGCCGATGCAGATGAAGCCGGTAAACTTGCTCACTCTGTCAATGAGGAGTTTTCTGCCATCTGTACACAAAACCCTGGCCGTCTCTATTTCTTTGCGGCTCTGCCTCTTTCAGCATCTGTCGATACAATTGTCGAGAGTATATCACATTGCAGAGGCCTCAAGCACTGCAAAGGTGTTATTATGGGAACTTCTGGTATTGGCCAGGGATTGGATGACCCAAATCTCATTCCTGTGTTCAAGGCACTTGCAGAGGCCAAGTTGCCCATCTTTTTGCATCCCCACTACGGTCTTCCAAACGAAGTGTTTGGTCCACGTGCAGACGACTATGGCCACGTTCTTCCTCTTGCCCTGGGCTTCCCAATGGAGACCACCATCGCTGTGACGCGAATGTACTTGTCAGGGGTCTTTGATGAGGTTAGGGATCTTCGCGTACTGTTGGCGCACAGTGGCGGAACGCTTCCTTTCCTCGCTGGCCGGATAGAAAGTTGCATTGTGCACGATGGCCACTTGAAGGCTGAGGGAAAGCTAACACCAAACCGAAGGACGGTGTGGGATGTCTTGAAGGAGCAGATATACTTGGACGCTGTGGTGTACTCGGACACAGCTCTGCAACTTGCTATGGCATCCAACGGTACTGATAGAGTCATGTTTGGGACAGATCATCCCTTCTTCCCCCCGCTGCAGTCAGACGTTCAAGGCCAGTGGGAGAGTATGACATGGAATGTGAAGGCTGTGGACAAGGCTACGGAAGGACAGGATATTGAGAGAGCGGGTGTACTTGGGCAGAATGCGATTCGCCTCTTGGGCCTCGATTAAGCTTGTCATAGGCTGATATGATTGGGTTCATCTGATGAAGCTTATGAATGTGATATGCCCGGATTCGGACGCTACCACGAGACATGACGATGAGTCTTCAATTCATCACTTCGTATCTTAACGCAATGAACTGGTATGATCAGAAAAAACTTGAGACTGATAACTCAGACATTACGGATGTGAGGTTGATTCGATAAAAATTAACTTTACCGTGCTATGGAGCTTGTAAACTTACTATGGATATGAGTCTTGAAAAATATAAGTATGACAACAGGTACTCACTATATTCTGAACGCCTGACCGACGACTACACCTTCAAAGTATGCCGACATCCGCCTTTTTGACAAGCTCTGTTACTTTGCACATCACAGCTCAACACAGCTGCACCGCCATCACTTCACCATTATATATGCTACAAAGGCCGTTTTTACCTTTGCTGTTTCATTGTTGTCTGCTCTTCTGCAGCCGTTCCAGAATCTGATCGTAAGTCCCATTGATGTTGGATCCTATTTTCAAACGTACTAACTGGTTTTAGCTATTCTCGACCTACACAACTGTCAATAAGACCAAAGGACTTTCAGGTAGTGTTCAAGCATGCCCTGTCGTGCTCCTGTTGGTTACCCAATTGGTAAGTGGAGGATCCAAGTACAAATGTCTTGATACAATGTTGATAATTTTGACTCGACTGGCTGCTGCATTGCATGGAACAGCTACTAAATCAAGCATTTGCAAAGCTATGAGCGGAGGACCTTGCAAACGGCCACTCTCAGTTGTTTCAGGACTATTACTGCACAATAAACTTGGGCCAACGGTCTTTGCCTACAGCAGAGTAGCTTTCCAGAATATACAATGAATTTTTCGGTGAACGCGTCCATGATGGCTGTGTTCAAGATGGTTCAGCAAGACCCGATGACTCACTTTGTTCATCGCTGAGTGACTTTGTGATGCGTGATAAGTGCGATAACATGATTTCTCCAAGAGGTGAATTGGCGTGGAATATATAGGAGACGTTATGACGGGAGAGCAGTACGCTTGGGCAGAATTCGGTCAGCCTCTTGGATGTCGATACGACTAGTTGCATAGAAAGATATTGCCACGGTTACCTTACAAACCAGAGTCCGTCGAACTCATCCTATGTGGCTTTGAAGCAAAGGCGGCCATCATACGGGCACATATCAACAGCGCTCAAACAGGAATGTATTTGCAGCTTACGTGCTTTGGTAAACACAGCAGCTGGGGTTAGTAGGAAGATTTTGTGATACCGAATTGAACTCTCAATCCTATTTTCTCAGAAGCTAGTTCCATCATTACACATACAGATCCGAATGCAATACACTCCTCATAGCCATACTGGTCGAGCTTATGCCCCATATAAACATCGCGACTATCACTCGTGGCAATGCCCAGTGACCTGATTTATCCCACTCTCTCAAGACTCGACCACATGACCAGCTTTCAGCAACTCAGCATAGTCGATGTCATGCTCCTTCAGTGCAGCCACGACCTTTTCCATGCCTTCATATTCCACAGCAACTACCAGACGAATACGGTTGGTGGAAGTCAAGTGCTTCGTACACTCATCTTTCTGCTTGGACAACTGACTCATCTTCGCCTCTTGCGCGTCGACAGTGACTTGAGCCTGGCTGGCTTGCTTCGAAATGGTTTCAAGGGACTCTCTCGCCTTTTGAAGCTCGTCTTCCTTTGCCTGAATGTCTGCATCCACCTTGGCTCGAGCGGCGTCGGCGTCGGCTCTGGCGAGAGCGAAGACTCGCTTACTGATACGCTCGAGTGTCGCGTTTTGTTATTCGAGGTCGTCTTTGTCTTTGAGTTGGACTTTCAGCGCTTCTCGACAAGCCTGGAGAGATTTCTCACAGGCCTTGACGCGTTGTTCGTGCTCATTCAGATTTAGCAGTTGTGATTTGGCTGTGTCAAGCGCAGTTTGTGCGCTGCTGACTTGTTCGCAAAGATCAGACTGTTCTTGGCAGAAGGTTGTCGCAAAACCATGGATCTTATTCAAGAGAATAGTCTCCCATTCTTTCGCGCTGTTTCCGGTAGTATTGGGGTGCAGGTTCGTGACAGTCTATGACTATCACATGAAGAGCCCATGGTACGAGGAGTACGGTTCACATAATTGATTCCAGCTGGACGAACAGAACGGATCTCGGTCTGATGATCGGGAGGGTTGCCACGTGGACATTTTGCCTGGGCGATAGAAACTGGAAGGGCACTTGAGGCTGCGCGCTTTGCCGGGGTAGGCGTAAGGCAGGACATGGGGGATGCCGCAGGAGGTTGAGCGTTGGCACTTGAGCTTGCACCATCCATGCCGTACTGTTGGGCCAGGAGAAGTCTCCAAAATTCCCTGTCCGTCTCGTCTGTATCCGAGAGGGGGTATCTTGGAATAAGCTGGCGAATGCGGATGTAGCTGTATGTCGCACCAAGATGCTCAGTTGTGACAACGCGTCTGCCGCCCTCACGGCAGTGCTGGAAGGCGATACACGTCAGAACTTCTCTGACCTCATCCAACCCATGAGCTCGTTCTCTCGCCGACTTCGCATTCGAAATAACAAGCTGAATAGCTTGGATAAGATCGCACAACCAGTTCAAAGTCATAGGGGAATGTGCCACATCGCCCAACTAAAGCCACGGCATCTGCCCCACGAAATCACTGATCCTGATGGAATTCAATTTCTTGCAATCAGTCATGTCCAACAAATCGATATGGGACGGTTTCTTGCCTAGCATGACGCTTTGGAACAACTCTTGGCGGCCCAGGCAGCTGATGGCGACGCCATCGCCGCCGCCAGTATCGGGTGGCATTACCGGATTTTGGAAGATAACAAGAGAGTTGTCTGGAGTTAGTTCAATATTGACTATGATTATGACAAAAGAAAAGAAGTGTGATGCCGCGATTAGGCAGAGATGATGTTTCTTTTGCGGCTCAGTGACAATGACGCGCTCGCGTTCGCGTTCAGCAGGCCCCACACTAAATTTAGGTGACTCGGAAAACATAGCGGGCTGTGCATAAAAGATATATCACTCTGTGAAATTCTGTCTTTTATCAATTGAAATCATAGTAAAAGGGTGATATTGATCTTTTTGGCGTTCTCTGTACTATCCCCTGTGTGTTAGCAGATGGAGCCCTGCCGTTGTGCGCTATCTATTAATTGGCGAAATGAATGCTATATGTTTTGTATCTGTTGTCATCAATTGCCGGAAAAGGCATAGCATATTGGAAAGCGACTCCATGCTAGACGCAGACACTACGTAAATACATGCTCACAGAGGAATCCCGAAATTAAATATTAACAAACTGATTCAGTTAGGTACGGCGTTTGACATAGGAGCTCAGGGGTCATACCTCAATTCAGTACGGGCGCTACCCTGAAGCCTGATCATGATGCGAAAAGACACAGCTGCTGACATTGAATTGTATATCAAGCTGTTTGGTTTGTCTTAGTCAGTCCATTCCAGTATTCGTCATACTGAAGTAAGATAACATTTCTTCTCTAACTTGTTATCAATCCTAATATGGTGTTGTGGCTGGAGTTGCAATTACATTCCGGTGAGAACAGGGTGAGACACTCCACTCTAGTAGTAAATGTGCTTGCTCCTTCCAATCGAATAAATCTGGACTCGAGAGTAATTTCTAGTGAATAAGTTCTCGACCCGAGAAGATCAATTGAGGCTCGTAAACCAGACGAATACTGTGCTCAGCTGGCGCCAGGATCCTTCCGTGGTTACACTGGAGCTCTCCTGCCCTGTCTGCGTACCATTTCCCAGCTGAAGAGGCAAAGATGACCGTCAATAGCTTGCGTAGTCGGTCTTAGCCGTCGACTATCGATTGCCAAGGGATAAACTGACAAGGACCCCAACAAAATATTTCTGACAGGAGCCACACAATTTGCCCAGATCGTCCTGACTAAGCCGGGACTAATGACGGCCCGTGGCGGATAGAGATGCCAAGACCGGTTCAGCTCCCCTAGTGCCAATATTGCGGTAGACGGCGTCCCCAAAAGAGGCATGATCCGACGAAAGGGAGCAATAGTCTTGAACTAGATAGATACAGCTGTCGTATTGGAATGATGAGACCCGGACTGGTCAATATATATAACCCCGATTACCCATCACTGATGTTCTCTTGCACTCATTTACCCTTCAACAACACTCACAATGGTCTACACTGCTCTCACTAGACACCCCAAAGGACTTCGTCTCCTCTCCCTCGATGGAGGTGGTGTCCGAGGCATTATGGGTCTACAAGTCCTCAGGGAACTCATGCACCGTGTCCAGAAGCGAAAAGGCCTCACGGAGATGCCCAAACCAGCCGACTACTTTGAGCTCGCCGGCGGAACCAGCACTGGTGGAATCATGGGCATTATGCTCTTCCGTCTGCGCATGTCAGTCGATGACACTATCGCCGAGTACGACAGAATCGCAAAGGAGATTTTCAGCCCAAAAGTCTACGGCTACAACATTGGCTGGATGCCCTGGTCGAAAAAAATAAACAACAGCAAAGCCCTTTTCCAGGACAGTCGATTTGACGGCGCGTCGTTGAGTAAAGCCATTGATGAGGTTATGGAAAAGTACGGTCTGGACGAAAACGACAAGAAGCTCAAGGGAAACGCTCCTCTCCAGCACGAAGGAGCTGCTCGCATGTAAGCATATATCCTCCGCCTCACTGCAAATATCTAACACCACGTTTCTAGGTTCTGCTGCACTACTGCCCAAAATAGGGCAGAGTCCTTGTTGATGCGATCATACAAGGACAAGACCAACTATATCAAATCCAAGCTCAATGATGCTATGAAAGAACACGGAGACTCAATCACTATTGACATTGCCGCTAGAGCCACTTCTGCAGCCCCGACATTCTTCCCTGAAGTCAAGTTCCCTGAAAAAGATCACAAGCTCGTATTCTGGGACGGAGGTCTGCTCAACAACAACCCCATTGACCAGCTATGGTACACACGTTTCGAGCTTGTCGAACCCAAAGACCCTGCACCTCCCATCTCCTGTGTCATCAGCCTGGGAACTGGCTATGTCAGCCCCGAGAAGGCTACGAAATCTTGGCTAAAGCTGGCTGGAGTCGCATCCAAGGTGATGGACTTTGCCACCAACACCAACGCCAAGGGCAAGGACTTTTCACGACATATAACCCATCTCAACCAACGTGACGAACACAAGGAGACACAGTATGTCCGCTTCAACCCATATCTTAAGGAGGAGATTGGCCTTGATGATTATCTGAGAATGGAAGAGCTCAAGGATATTGCAAAGGCTGAGATGGCGCGTCCTGGTGATGCACAAACATACATTGAGAAGGCTGTCGACGCCATCTGCGGTTTGACATAAGAAATCAGATATATGTCGCAACAACAAAAGTTCACACACCCTTAGGGCTTTAGAGTAATGTCACTAAAAGGCTTCAAAGAATGACGGAATCACATTTATTGTGTTACCTACTCAAATAATATACCAAATCTGCCCGCTGCCTTACCAGTGTTCATGAGCTCAATAACCTTGTGAATATCGTTAATGTTATTGAAGGATGTCACATGGGATTCGATTCCATGGTCGTGGCTAAACTGGAGGGCCTCAGGTCCATTCTTGGGGATTCCACTGCTTCGGCCGCGAATTCGGTACTTGCCAAGCAGAATATCAAGAGCGCTGATAGATAGTGGTCTCTGAGGGATACCAGCAACCATCAAAAGTCCGTTGATTCTACCACGTGCCAGTTAGTATATGATTCACTTGCCAAGTCACTCTCTTAAACTTACCGCAATGTCTTGGGAGCACTTTCATATGCCGCATTGGAAGCACTGAAGACAGCAGCGGCGTGACAACCGCCATTCGTAGCCTTCTTGATCTTCTCTTCCCAATCAGGTTCCTCGAGTGTGTTGACGACCAAGTCGGCACCCAGGCTCTTGGCGTCGTCGAGCTGGGACTTGGAGATGTCGATACCAACGACCTTAAGCTTCATTGCCTTGGCATATTGCACAGCTTTTGACTTGTTAGCATATATATGCCCTAGTAATATCCTGAGTACGCACCGAGATGACCGAGGCCTCCGCATCCAATGATAGCGAGCCACTGTCCCTCCTTGAGGTCACAGCCTTTAACAGCATGGTAAGCTGGTAAAGTTAGCTTCTGAGCCGAAACCTATGCGCGACATCTACTAACCAGTGACACCAGCGCAGAACAAAGGCGCAGCTGTATCCGGGTTCATGCCCTCTGGCAGAGCCAAAACATTTCGGTAATCAGAGATAGAATACTCGGCAAAGTGGCCAGCGCATGTGAAGCCGTGCATTCTTCCTGACTTGGCTTCACAGAATAGGTTGTGAACTTGGCATCCCTCACAATCATCTGGTCGAGTTAGTATCGTAACAACCTCGAGTGAGAATTACTTACAGCAGGCGTAACTGCAACCAAGACATCCAACCAGGTCGCCTACTTTGAAACCTTGGACATCCTTGCCCATGGCGACGACGTAACCAGTGTTTTCATGGCCGATTGTCATCTTATCAGTGGGTGGTTCCTCGGCCGTATGGCCCCAGAAGAGCATCTACATGAACGTTGTTAGCACATAGTAATTTCCTACACATCAAGACAACTTACCAGGTCAGAATGGCATAGAGTGGCGCTCCGTGTCTTGATAAGAATCTCATTATCCTTGCACTCAGGGATGTCGACTGTGTTAACCTCAACCGCGTTGGTCAACTGCGAGAGTTGTTAGCTACCCTTCAAGGTATCGTGACTAAGTGGCTCTACCTTGTTGTACTGCGCGGCAAGCATGGTGCCAGAAGTCTTGGAGCCCATGGTGAACTAGTGTGTTAAGTGGTTGTAGTCTACAGAGAAATTCCAAAATGTAGATACTCGAAAAGGGAGAACAGGGAGTTTGAATGTAAACAGAATTATAGTCACAATGCCAGCCGTAAAGCAGACCTTAATAGTAGTCGCTGAAGGTATCTACTGTATCTTACATTAACCATGTGCACTCACCAGCAGAGTGTCAGTCCCTGTTGTTGGTCAGCGTATCATGACTCAGTACGCGTGTGATGGCCACTTCTCTGATGCTCCGCTTACACTGTCACTAACTTTTCCTTGGATTGTGTTTCCAAGGACCCCAACTTGGCTATGTCAGAGGATAAACTGAGTAACCAATTCCCACGGAATTAATTTCCATAAGATCCCCCTTAGTCAGTTCCTCGATAGCCATTTCTCCTCACGGATATCCCTGCCTAGCGCACCGCGCTGGCATGAGTCAGGCGATGATTGCCCGGTAGCGTAGCAAGCCATGCATCCTTTGAGCCAAGTGTTTGCTTGGCAGCGTGCCCCGTGCCCCAAACCCCAAGCAAACAATCCGGGGACATGGACCCGAGATCCTGGGCCTCTGGGGGAATTGGGAATCTGGGGTTTGCCAATGTGGGGAGGCGAACGCGTCGGTTGAGGACGAGTAGGTAGCATATAAATTTGTTATGCGGACGCTTTCGGCTTGAATGTTTCCCCTTTCAACATTCGGTTACACGGTCGATTCAAAGCCATCTTTGTGTCTTTGATTGTCAGAATTTGCTTGACCTTTTTCAAGTGAACGCCACCGATAACCCATCACCATGCTGTCCAAGCTGCGTGGGAGGCCCCTACAGGCTGCCATCACATTCAGTGCTGGTAGTGCCTACTTACTTTTCGGCTACGATCAGGTGAGATTTTCGCAGCCAATGCCGGCCGTCTCCAAGCTACTCACACAAGCCACAGGGCGTACTTGGTGGTCTAGTTACCGACGAAAGCTTCCTCACGGCCATTGACAACCCCAGTCCGAGTTACCTTGGACTGATCGTTGCACTGTACAACATTGGTTGTTTGATGGGATGTATTGTGGCATCCTTGATTGGAAACAAATGGGGTCGACGCAAGATCATCATCTGGGGGTGTATCATCATGATCATTGGAGGCACCATCCAAGCCGCTACTTATGGTGCGGTACAACTCATCGTGGGCAGACTCATTTCTGGTGTTGGTAACGGTAAGTTTACACAGTCTACTCTTTCTCGGTGTATGCTAATGTCCCTCCCCAGGCATGAACACGAGTATCGTACCAGTCTATGTTTCGGAACTGTCACATGCAAAGCATAGAGGACGTGCTGTTGCTATCCAGCTTTCCATCGTCATTGTAAGTGATACCTACCATGAAAATGCGACCAAGACTAACTCGACTATAGTTTGGAACTGTCGTAGCCTACTGGCTGGACTATGGAACGATCAAGAATTTGACAGGAGAGGTACTAAACCTAATCATGACTAACAACTCACCAGCTAACATTGACTAGGTCGTCTGGAGATTCCCCATTGCTTTTCAAAACGTCTTCGCCCTCGTCACCGTCGCTACCCTGCCCTTCCTCCCCGAGACCCCAAGGTGAGTACCCTTGTACACCATAAGATCCAATCTCTAACCAGCTTCTTCTCCTAGATGGCTTTACTCCCACGAATTCCGAACCGAAGCGATCGATGTTCTTGCCCGACTATACGACTGCTCAGAAGATGACAATATCGTCCAGTCAGTCGTACAAGAGATCGAAACCGCCTTGAGCCTCGAGCATCAGACGAAAAAGTTCTCTCTCAAGGATATCATTCACGACAACAGCCCTATCAAGAAGACTCGACGACTCATACTCTGCTTCATGATCCAGTTCTGGCAACAGTTTACTGGAATCAACGTGATTGCTTTCTACGTTACCATTGTCTTGGAGACAAACGTTGGATTGTCAAAGAGCACAAGTGGTCTCGTTGCTGGTTGTGTCCAGATTGCTTTCTGGCTTGCTACGTTCCCTCCCATGTTCTTGCTCGACAGAGTTGGACGACGACCGATGCTGCTCTTGGGATCCGTGGCATTGTTGACTTCTATGGTTATTTTCACTGCTGGTATCGCCGTCAACACCTCGTCGACATCGGCCATGGCTCTTGCTTTCCTGTTCATCTATGAGATTTCTTTCGGCATGTCTTGGAACGCTATCCCCTGGTTGTATGCACCGGAGATTACACCTCTTGAGCTGCGTCATGTGGGATCATCTATCGCTGCCTTTTCCGAGTGGCTGTGGACTTTTGTAAGTGTTCTGTCTATCAATAATTTGTAGACAACCCCAGCTAACAGACTTTAAGGTCATTGCCCTTATTACACCATACGCCATCGATACCGCAGGCTGGAAGTTTTACATCCTCTTTGTCGTCATGATTCTCCTCAACATTCCATTTGTTTTCTTCTTCTTCCCCGAGGTAAGTCCACCAGATCTAAAGATTCTTGCTCTAGTATTAACTCCTTTTAGACGAGTGGAAAGACTCTTGAAGAACTTGACTACATCTTTTCCGATGACCCTATTCCCAGCAAACAAAACGAGATGATGGGCGACAGCAAGGAAGGCGCTACAGGATCAAGCATCCAACTTGAGACTGTAGTTTAATGGGCAAATAAAACTGTACGTGTGTGGGCTCAGCGAGAGTATCGACTTGGTTTTTATAGATCGCAACCGATTCGATGAATGAAGCTTTCGCTTTTTGTAATAATTAGATCTAGAACTTGGACATTGCCTAGTTGTGTTTCATTATAACAACCTGGCCGGGCCTTGAATATGACCCTTCTTATGCACCTTTATGCTTCTCTCCAATATGTCTACTTAATGGGCAAGACCACATTATCTTAACTTCTTACCTTGTGGTTATAATTCCTTTCCATTGGGAGGACCCTTCAAGCCTTTATGTATATCTCCTACACTGATAACCTGCTCACTTCAGTTCATTACATCACATTGTGGCTGCCAGAACTACTTGAATTATTTTATTAACTCAATATGAAGAGTATATAGCTGAAGTCATAACAGGAAATCTGTCCTGGAATTCTTTTGATACAGTCCAGTTCTTTAGATTCCGGATATGCTTCTCAAATATTGAATGCAATGTTCCTTCACCGTCCACATCTGAAACAGCATCTAAGCCATCAAATTTCCAGTTCACGCTGACATTCTGGGAATAGTAATCAGAAAATAGTTGGAATGGGTAGTCGGGTTGATTCTCGATAAGTATGTCACGGACACCAGGCCTATCAAGTTAGCTTGAGATATCGTATGTTTATCTGTCAGGGGGAGCCTATCTACCATGGTATGTTATCGATCCAAGGAGCATGCGGTATGGCAATCTGTGTCACCGTCGGCCTCAGCCACGTGGGCATGTCGTTATAGTGTTCCTTGTTTGGATGTATTTGCCACTATACGAATTAAACACGTTTTCTTATCAGGGGTATTAGAAACTTACCTTCATTGTGAGGCACATGACATAGAAGAAAGCCAACTTTTCAGCCAGTTGTAATGAAGGAAAGGTGGATAAAACTCTAGACATTATACCACTCAAGGGATGTACCAGATCAACCAGATCGGGATTAATAAGGGCACGGGCTGATGGCTTTCGAGGACCGACTATTGAGCCCAAGTCTACTAGACCATTCGACACCATTTCCCTTCTTGACTTGAGAAACTCAACCAGAATAAGGTCTAACGGACATGTTGCTGTGTTGTGTGCAGGAAGAATCTGGAATACGCCATCGGATGGAGTGTAATGATTGAAATTTGTCGTCATGTCATCAAAGCTTGTGTAGTCATTAGTCGTTTCGGTTTGTGTCATGTGAGGTGCTGCTATATCTGAATGTGAAGATGCGGGATAGGGGATATGGGACCCTCCTGTGGTGGCTTGAAGACTCCCAGCTGGCGACAACAGTCCTACATCAGCAGCTGGAGAGACGTGACATGTGCTGCTGCTATCATTCCTGTTGGTTGGAATGCTTTGAGGCTGATTCTGTACAGGGAGTGCATGGCTGGTGTGTGATGGCGAGCTTTGATAACCCACTAAGTGACTGTCAACAGGGTCTTCAGACTGGGCTTGTACAGCATTGTCTGTACCCTGCTCAGGCTGAGGCTCTAGCTGGATACCTGACAAGTCCTCTTGTGGCTCTTGCTGGGGGGCAGGGGTCTGTGTCTGTGTATTGGAATACTGGTTACCAGCTTGGCTTGGTTGCCTCTCCACTAGGCACGTAGTCAGCTATCGAGAGTAGGTGGGACGGTAGTCATGCACTTACTGGACTCACCCTGCGATAAGCCTTGGTCATGAGCCTTATCAGCCTGCGACAAAGCCGTGGTAACGAGTTCCGAGATGGACTCCAGACACTTTAGCAACGACTTGTTCATTTCCCGCATCTGCTCGATCTGGGCATCCTTTTGGCTGCACGTCTGCCGCAGCTCAGCACACGTCCCCTGCAGTTGGGAGAATTGCTGCTCGAGATTGGTGATGCATTCTTTGTTGCGTTGACGAAAAGCACGCTGTGCCTTGCGATCGACATTACGCTTGTGCTGAATCTGCTCCTCTGTCAGATTCGACACGGCCCTAGACCGCTTCCGAGAGGAAACTGTTCTAGACGAGTCTGGAAATTGCATTCCGCTCATACTGGCACGGCACGATGGGAATTGGCAGGCAAAGGCAGGTCCCCAAAGCTGGAAATCAAGATCCGGAGCCGACAGATCTTGATACCGAGGTGAACCCAAGTGCAGACTGCAGAGGATCTAGATCCCCACGGTATAATGCGGGGTAGGGGCCAGGATGTTCTGCTGGGTAGAGTTGGGTGAAAGAAGTTGGAGGAGCCCAACGGGCATGAGTAATGGCCACGAGTGAAGAAACCCTTGCTTTATTTAGAGTTTATGCTGACTAACGTAGCTCGGACCTCTTGTGCCCGGTCTAGGCTTAAATATCCCGACGCCACTAATGTGCCACAAAACGTTGTGTGGACCAGATCATGATTCAAGGTACAACACTCACCAAGCTATCAGCCATCTAAGAGGCCATGTTGATGAGAATAGTCTTGGGCTCTGTGTATGCCCTCAAAGCGTACTCTCCATTCTCCCGGCCAAGTCCACTCTCCTTGGTTCCGCCGAATGGGCATGAGAATGAGATGGTGCTGATGCAGTTAATTCCTACGACTCCAGAGTCGATGGCTGCGCTGAGACGGAGAGCTCGGCTGATGTCTTGTGTGAATACTCCAGCCATAAGACCGTACTTGCTGTCGTTGGACTTTTCGAGGATCTCCTCTTCCGTCTCAAACTTGTTGACGACGGCTACAGGGCCAAAGATCTCGTCCTTGTAGATGAAGGATTCGTCCTTGGTGTTGGCAAAGACAGTTGGTTCAATATAGTAACCCTAGCTCGATTAGTACCCGGTCATATTTAGTTTGCCCTTGTGGTACTTACCTTGTCGCCGATCTTTTGTCCACCGACCAACACATCACCATCCTTGTTCTCAACTGCCTTTGAGACAATACCCAGAATTCGCTCGTATTGGGCCTTGTCTACCACTGGACCAATCTGAGTCTCAGGAGACTCGGGGTCACCAATGACCTGTCTCTTGGCCTTGAGGCCCTCAATGTAAGCCTGGATGAACTTGTCGTAGATACCTGCTTGCACATAAACTCTTGTAGCTGCGAAGCAGATCTGACCAGAGTTTGTTGTGAGTGCATTCACAGCCCTTCTATTGTCAGCATAAATGCTCTTTTGTCGAGTATTGATATCCTTACCAGCTGACTGCGTTTTCAAGGTTGGCATCATCAAACACAACCGCAGGACTCTTTCCTCCAAGTTCCAATGTGCAACGCTTGAGGTTGCTCTGAGTAGCCAAAACCTGAACAGTCTTGCCTGTAGGGATACTTCCTGTGAAGCTGACCTTTGCAATACGCATGTGCGATGCGAGAGCTGCACCGGTTGAGCCATCTCCTGTCAAGACCTGGAAGACACCTGGTGGGAAACCAGCCTCGAGCACAAGCTTTCCAAGCTCGGCTGCCATGAATGGTGTCTTTTCACTAGGCTTCAATATGAAGACGTTTCCGGTGGCGAGAGCTGGAGCGGCTTTCAATCCTACTGAGGCCAAGGGTCCGTTCCATGGGATGATTCTGTTGAGGTGTTAGTTCATACGCCGAAGGTCAACAGGTTGGGAGTGAATCTTACCCTGCTACAACACCAAGAGGTTCGTTGCGGACAATTTTGTAGAAGCCGTCGTCGGCTGGATAACTCTGACCGGCATACTTATCCACCCATCCAGCATAATCTCCGATGGTTAGCTCCTAAAAACCATGAAATCGTCACTTTATCAAAACTTACAGCGGAAGCAACCAATGGCTGTATCAATCTCAGACTTTCCAAAAGGAAGATAAGGAGCACCCAGAGTAATTCGAGTAAGGTAAGCAAGACGTTCTTGATTTGCCTCGAGCAGATCCGCAAACTTAAGAAGAATCGCTCTTCGGTCAGCGTTGGTCATCTTTCGCCATTCAGAGCCGTGCTTGAAGGCCTCGTTGGCGGCGGCAACAGCATCTTCGATATCTTGGCCTGCTGCAACAGGGACCTTATCGCTGACTAGATCGCCCGTAGCTGGGTTATAAACGGAGACACTGGTTCTTTGTTAGGTATGGTGTAGTGAAAGGTAGGCTCGGAAGTCCTCACTATTTCTGGCTACGACTATCGACGTACTTGGTCTGTTAGCTGACATTATGAGCTTAGATGAGGATTTAAGACTTACTTTGTTATTAATAAACAATTGTGTGAGATGCGACTCGAGCTCCATGGTTCTAGGTGTGGACGTGTATGGTAGTGAACAAAATCTAACAAGGAAAATTCTAAATTGGCTGAGAATTCTGAGTTGATGAAAGAAACAACTAACTTTCACAAAGAACACAGGCCTCCTTTGGTGATTTATCAACTCATGCTATCTACATATATCATGTATTTGACAATGACCAAGTTGTATCAACTGACTGAGTAATGGAACATACTCCACATATGGGTGGAACTCTAAGCCAGATGTGGCCTAAAGTGACATGAGTCATGCCAAAACATTCCTAATGTCAGCCAAGAACAGCTTGGTACCGTAATGTCATGTCCTCAAGATCGATCAAGTCGTGGGATCCAGGATCCGGGGTGCGGGGTGCGGGGTGTTCCAAGATCTGAGCCCTCGGTTATGCCGATGCATTTGTAAGACACGAGATGCAAGAGGAATCCATGCCCAGTAAAGGCTAGATACGACCTATTACATATTGCTTGTGCCGAAAACCGGGCTTCCAACCACTCCAACCTCATCTGTCGAGCAACACATTCACAAACCACTATACCCCCATCGAGATCACATCATACATCATGAGCCCAGTGGAACCCAAGGTCTGGCTTGTGACTGGTTGTTCCAGTGGCCTTGGAAAATGTCTTGTCACAGCAATCCTGGCACGAGGGGACAAGGTCATTGCAACAGCTCGACAGGTCTCTAGTCTGAAAGACATAGAAGGACATGAGAATGCGAGGGTGCTTTCTCTTGATGTCACAGCATCTCAAGAGGTGCTTGACAAAAAGGCACAAGAGGCACAGGCCTTCTTTGGGAAGATAGATGTTCTCGTCAACAATGCAGGATATGTGATATCGGGTGTTTGGGAAGAACTCAGGTGCGTATATCAAGCACAGTCGCTTTTACCTTTATCGTCAGCTAATAATCATTCAGCCACCAAGAAGCTTTAGGGGAGTTTGAGACCAACTTCTTCGGAGCCATCAACATGACCAGAGCTGTTCTTCCCTTTATGCGCTCGCGAAAGTCTGGCATCATCCTGTTTATGGGAAGTATAGCAGGCTGGTTCAGCGCCTCAGCAGGTGGATTGTACGCCTCTTCTAAAGGAGCTCTAGAAGGTAAATCTTGATCATGCAACTCTATTATGTAGACCCCAACTGACAATGTCACAAGGAGCCGTTGAGGCACTCTCTAAAGAGGTTCTTCACCTTGGTATTCGCGTCCATCTTTTTGTCGTGGGCCGTTTCCGCACAGGAATTCTTGGAGAAAAGAGCGACAGCACAAAGTTAGACTCTGAGAAAGGAATCGCCGACTACGCGGCCGCAAAAGAATCTCTTGCCCAGGCCCTTGTTGGTTCTCATGGCAATCAGCCTGGAGACCCCGTTCGAGCTGCGGAGAAGATAGTGGACATTGCGAGGATGGAGAATCTTACACCAACTCAGCTTGCGGCCTTGCCCTTGCGAATTCCTCTAGGGGCTGAAGCAACAACCGTGATGAGACAGAAGTGTCTAGATACTCTGGCTTATCTAGACACTTGGGCCCAGTTTAGTGCGGAGGCGGACTTTGAGGATGCTGGCAATCTTCCTGCCTTCTATGAAAGATAGCTATGGTATATATATGATTTACTATATCTATGTATCGTTGCGGCTTGAGCATCAACTTCTGAGTGATCTATATTTATGTGACCTTTAAGTAACCTTCAGCAGAGGTTATGATTACATATCAGCGTAGCGGTTGCCAATGAGATTGTTAAGCTCTGGCTATTTTGCATCATCCCTCTCAAAAGGAAGAGTTAAAAACTCATACTTGCTAGTTAATCCATAGATCCAGTAATGTTGGGCATCAGAAAGCCAGTATACCTAGGTTGTATCGAAACGTTTTCCCCTACGCTTAGAATCATGACCGTACTAGATGATCTGAAGATGCCTCACAGAAGCGTATTGACACATATACAGTCACGAAGAATAGGCTCTTTTCCACAGCTTATGGACAGTGACCCAATGCACATTAAAGTCACAAAAGCACAATTAAGCAGGGTCATCAAGTGATTGAAGAAACATCTCTGTACATAACTCATAATGTATTGCATCAACATCGAAGCAGCTATATCGTATATCTCAAAGTCAATGCAAATGCCGAGTTTTATGTCAACAGCGCTAAACATTCATGAAAGGAAAAAACCAGGTGTATACATCCCATCTAACCCAAAAGACATGATTCTAGATTTGTCCTTCCTTACAAGTGCAGAGGTCGTAGTAGATCTTGGATCGGGCTGAGAACCGTTCCAAGCCCTTGTGACATAGCCACGCCAGCAAAGCCTGTGCCACCAAGAACAGCCAGCCCAGTGAGCATAGAGGTGTTCTTCAGGTTTCTCCAGGTCTTGCGGGCCAGCCAGTATGGTGAACCTCCCTTCATGAGGAAATGATCCCACTTGGGGAAGAAAGTGGCTTGCCAGAAGGTCACTGCCAAGCCAGGCCATGCGGCAGAGTTGCGGCCGGCCTTGTTGATGTACCAGTTACTGCATCCAGCAGAGAAGACGGTTGTGCTGAGTTCTTGGTCAAGGTCCTCAATGAAGGTTTCCTCGGCATCCTCCTTGACCTCAACGATATCTGTGTAGCCGTCGATGACGGGCGTCACGAGCACAGAGGCGATATAGGCCACTTGCACTTCGATGGCGTAGATGACAGAGTTGAAGGCAGGGAAGGTGTTGGGTCCAAATCTGGAACAAGTTAGTATATAAAGAAGCAAAAGTGAGATAGTAAAAATTTAGACTTACAGGATAGCAAAGTTGGGGTTGTTGTGCACAAAAGTTCCCATGTATGCTTGGGCACCTCGGCGGTTAGACCATTGATCTTGGAGCTCCTCGCCAGTCTTGCCAGTGATCTTCATGGGGGCAAGAAATGATTGGACATCAAAGCCCGTAGCCAGAATGACAGCGTCAAAGTCATCCTCCTTGCCCTTCTCACTAATCAGACCAGTCTCGGTAAACGTCTGAATACCTTCAGGAAGCAACTCCACGTTGTCACGGCGCAGAGCCGCCAGGTAACCAGGGTCGTAAATGCGTCGCTTGCAGCCAAGAGGGAAGTCGGGGATGATGAAGTGGTGGTACTTCTCGGGTGCTTCGCTGCGGATATATTTTCTTGCCTCCTCTTCAGTAGCCAGACGTTGTTTGACTTGCCTCTCGTCAGGTCCGTAGACGCTAGCGAGGTTGTCGGTGTCGATAAAGAGCTGAAGTCTGTGGTACCTCTGGTATAAGGGTATATATCGGAAGCAGAACTTGTCAAAGGCAGAGAAGACCTTGTTAGGTCGAGGGTGGTACCACTGAGGGCTGCGAGCGTATTGGACAAGCTTCTTGACACCTGGTGCGATAGAGGGAACGACCTGAGCGGCACTGCAGCCGTTGCCAATGACAGCAACAGACTTGTTGTTCCAGTCAAAGGAGTGGTCCCACTCAGCTGTATGGAAGATCTTGCCCTTGAAATCCTTCATACCCTTGAACTTGGCGGGGCGAGGGATAGAGAAGCCACCCACAGCTGAAAGGAGGATGGTGGCCACTTTAGTGAACTTTTGACCGGTGACGGGGTTGACGAAGTGGACGTGCCATGCTCCCTCTTTTGCCTTCCACTCGGCACCGGTACATTCTGTGTTGTAGCGGAAGTGTCGACGGAGATCGAACTTGTCGACTGTGTCTTCCATATCTGTATCGTGTTAGTTATCTGAGACTGATCAGGGGTAACTTGAATGTCTTACATTGGAGGATCTCCTCCTGGTCAGCTAGTGCTTGAGTCCAGTTGGGGTTGAGGTTGAAGCTGAACGAGTAAAGGTGAATAGGGACATCGGAACCACTGCGCGTGTGGAGTTAGCCATGGCGGTCGACCTCTTGCTCATGGGCCAAAAAGAGCCCGTGAGCAAGGACAAGAAAAGGTGCAACTCACCATCCTGGGTATGTATTCACTCTCCAAGTACCTCCAAGACCTTCTCGCTTCTCGTAGATCTGATATGGGTTAGTAACGTGGGGTCAGATGGAGATTCAGCCAACATGCCTCGAAGTTGTTGAAGCCAAGTTTATGCTTGAGGGTGTGTGCCATGGAGATGGCAGCGGCACCACCGCCAACGATGATCAAGTTGGGCGCAGGCATCTTCACAAGGGTCTGAAATGATTATGCTTGAACTTGAGTGACAAGCTGATGCTGATATCAACAGTGTTGCTAGAAGAAGTTCTGCGGATAAATAGTTCTATCTTGTATATTTGCCTCTTGCCGAACCCAGATGGGGAAATTGAAGTCTCCAGCTGATATCTGGAGCAAAGCAGCATTCCGTAAGACTTGCCTCTCGTTCGTTGCACTTGTTGTCGCGTGCCAGAGTGGATTCCGCGGATTTAGATTCCGATGGTTCCGCTGTCCGGGGGAGGTCCCACGCGATTTTGGGGAAGCCCTCGGCGGAATGGGTCGATTACCAAAGGAGAGGTCATGGAGATTAATTCAACATGTTTTGGATGAAGCTTGAGTGATACATAACGTTGTAGTCGCCCTCGAATTTTGAGAAATGGCATCGACGTCTTGGAGAATGGTTGAACCCTTGATCTTCACTCTGCAGGGATATGGCTCAAGTCTTGGACGCTAAGACTCCTTGTACCACTTTTTACATGCACCTCAATTTCCCCAACTGTTAGCAGGTAGCCCAAGCGCAATGACAATCAACAAAAATGTTTTATGAACTTGTTGTGATGTACAGTTCCAGTTCTTCTGATCATGATTGTTTGGAGCATGCCTCTCCTCTCTGCTCTCTCCCCCCTCTGTGACGGCCCATGTGAACAGGTTTAAAAGACGCAGCCGCTGATTGGCCAAGATTAGATGCGTCATGCTGGCAGGTACCACAAAATGGCACATGTCATGTCACCTCCACAACTGAAGAGAGTCAAGTCTAGACCTAACCCAACCAACCAAACGGTTCCCCAGCCTACGCTGACTCTTTGGGGCAAGGGTTTTGCTTTTTGGTTGGCAAAACGCGGGGTAAGTTGGGCTGTGGCTTGTGGGTTTCTTGAATTTGCTTCCCCGACTTCCCCAGGATCTTGCATTGCATTTCCCCTGGCATCAATCATCATCAGTGAGCAGCACAGCACAGCACAGCACAGCACAGCACCACACCCTGACATCGTTCGCAATGAAGGGAGGTCACAAATACGTCAAGAGCGCATGTTTAAACTGTAGGAGGCGGAAAGTCAAGGTGAGAGAGTAATCCTTTTAATGAGACCTTCTGTGTATTGACATGTGATTGCGACGTGGTAGTGCGATGGAAATGAGGTGTGTTCCAATTGTGTCAACTCCAATCTGGAGTGTTCATACAACGCAGATGGAGATATGAGAAGGTACGTAATAGGTTTAACGGTATAATACCAAACAAACCAAGAGCGCAAATACTAACAAAAACGCAGACTATCAGCCAAAAAAGCCATCGTCAATCTCGAAGCGCGCATCGCCCAACTCGAGGGCGTCCTACGAGAACACAACATCGATCAGCCTCAACAATCACCGAGCTCACCGAGTAGATCAGTCTCATTCTCCAACCGAAGATCCCCAGCTTCAGAAACGCAGTCGCGCGCCGATGCCGACCGAAATAAAAACAGCGAAGTCGACGACGCCAAATCATCAGATCAAGCGACACCTCCAGTCATTCTAGAAGATGCCCCAACAAATCTCACCGATGCTGGAACGTACAAGTCCATCGGAGAGTCAGAATCTGGACAGGCAGCCGAAACAAACAGACCCCCAGCTCCTCGCGCATCAAACACAGAAGATCACACCTTTCCGACCGAAACTCCAAGTTACCCAAGCACCACTCCTCTCCAAAGCGGCACCCAAGGCTCTGATGATGAAGACAGTAGCATAACAGGAATGCTATCAGCACGAATGGGCGCGTTGAGGATTGTCGAAGATGGACAGCTACGATATTATGGGCCAACATCTAATCTGCACGTGCACGCAGAAGGCCTCCAGTCATTATCGAGTCCTTCGTTTCGGAGTGTGACTACAGAGGGTACTGATGTCCTCCGACGATTGGGACTGGATCAAGAAGTGCCTCTGGCTCTTGAAACACATCTTGCGAATCTTTACTTTGCTTGGGAAGACCCAGCGATTCATGTTGTCGATCAAGAAATCTTCTTTGAAGAGAAACGGCGGTGTCTGTTGCAAGATACGACGAGTCCTTACTACTCTGAGACTCTGAATAATGCCATGTGAGTAGACAGCAACCAGCGCTTCATTCAACACATCTAACGCTGAACTTTCAAGTTGCGCAATCGGCGCAAGTCTAGCAACTGGAGAGAGCCTCCCTGTTCCCGATCCCGCCCCCGAATTCTTCTCCTCTCGAGCAAAGGCGCTTCTAGACGTCGAAATGGATAGTCCAACCGTTGCCACAGTCCAAGCACTCGTCATCATGAGTGCTACAGAAGCAGCATTCACAAGAGATGCTCGTGGCTGGCTTTACAGTGGTATGGCGACTCGACTAAGTGCAGATTTGGGACTCCATCTCGACATCAGCAAACATATACGCAACGGACTTCTCGAACAACGCGACATGGAGATTCGCCAGACGGCTTTTTGGGGGGTCTTTATACATGAACAGTAAGCCTGTCTTAAGAAACGCTATTAACTCTTGCTAACACAGTGCCAACAGTATGTGGAATCTTTACGCTGGCCGACCATGGGGCCTCGGAATTCGAAACATCACCTTGCCGATGCCAGAAGTTGAAGTAAACGAAGCTGCTTGCAAGGCCTGGACGTCATATCCACCACCAACCTGGCAAGTTGGCGAGCCAAAGACCAGCATCCCGTTTCCGATCCGTGCTTGTACAGCTGCGAATGCTACGCTCTGTGGATTTATGAGGGAGATCAACACTTCGTTGTACGAGCAACCTCAAGCTTGGTTAAAGCCATATCACTAACCTGCTGCAACAGATATGCTGCGGAAACGACGGATTTGAACGCCTTGGTCAAGTTCCTGGTCAAGATAAAGCAAGACATGATTGAATGGCACGCATCAATATCACCACTTCTCCGAATCAACGATGCAGATGCCAGCAAGGTGTATCAACCTGCCGTTCTTCAACTTCAGTGAGTTGTTATCTCTACCTGACTCCAAATATGCACTAACAACAACTAGCATGCAATATTATGCCACTTTAGTCTTCCTCTACCGACCATATCTCTCGTATCGTTTAGCTTGTCAAACATCCTCCCTCGACTCGCAAGAAGGAAGGGCAGCTATGGCGAGCATACAGAGCGACTGCGTCTCAGCAGCTCACCAGGTAGCCGAGATCCTCCGATGCTACCAACGACAACACACATTCCGACACAGCAACGTACAAATCGTCCACATTATCCTCACAGCGTCTCTCATCTTCGTCTACGACGTTTGCACACGCAACTATAAAGAATCTCGGCATTCTTTAAATGACCTCCAGCTTTGCTGCCACTCGCTTGGTGAGATTGGACGAAGTTATGGAAATGCAACAAGAGCGCTAGAGGTCATTATTCTGGTCAAGAGCGAATGGCAGAGACTCGCCACGCAACGGGGGCCAAAAACTGGAACGAAGCGTCCTAGTTTCAGCACGTCCAATACACCAGATGGACGACCTCCGCGAAGACATCGAACATCTGCTACGGCCAGTGATACATCTCAAGCCCCGACCTTTGCCAAACCTCCTCCGTCCATCAACGACCACCCTAATCTATTTGAGCAAAGAGGGTTGGATTTTGGCGCAATGCAATTTGACACATTCGATGAAATAAATGAAGGTATATGGTCTTTTTCGCAAGACCAGGAATTTGAGATGAACGAGATGGTTCCGCCGATTGATTGGTTTAATCATCAGCTCCTTGAGGGGTCACATATTCCAACAGTGAATATGGATCCTCAAATATTTACTGGAATGCAGGGTATCTCAGATGAGATACAAGTGGACACAAATCCACCATAATTCATACTTGGAGGTTAAATGGGTTGGACAGGCGTATGTATTCTAGGATATGTATATCATACGGAGTTGAATTTGGCCGTTACTCGTCGGTTCAAACCCTTTTTTGCATCTTGAGTGTTGATCTCTGCTGTAAGCCTTGAAAGATGCGGTCAACGGTTGAAGATCCTGATACGGAGTAAAGTTGACGGTGGTGACTGGGGTTTTGGTCGTGTGACCCAGTGGCTGAAGGTCTAATTTCCGCACGACGTCTTCATTCCGCGTGTCAGCTAAGCAGGAATAAATTTGAGCAGCCTGAAACCATCAGCAGCATAGCACAGAATATTCCGTAAGCAATGTTGGCTTAATAAAGAGGTTCGAGTTTAGTAAGCTCGAAAACATTTCCAAGCAACTCGATGGTCTCGTTGACATGCTTTAAGCTAAACCCCTTGACTGATAGACCCCCTATTTCCTCGTATTTCATTCGTCCAAGCTCCAATGCGACCATACTTGACTCAGTCCTAGCAGAATCCACACTCTCACCTCCCCAGCCGTGGAAATAGATCCCGCGCCGCCAAGTCCCGAATAACAGAGCAATCGCGAGCAAAGAGAGATTCATAAAATTGAACCAACAGCAAAAAAGTGCTTTTACCTCGGGTGAATACAGCAAATCCACTCCCACAGTCTTTCCGTCATGAGTACCGCTACGCTACATCACAGCTCTATGAGGAAGATATCGAGACGGAGAGCCGCAAAGGCTTGTCTGAACTGCCGAAGACGCAAGGTTCGGTGTGATGTGACCCGGACTTCTCAGCCCTGCAGTAACTGTCGATTTGACGCGACGGAATGTGTGGTTGTGCCTCGAGGACCCAAGGTGTAGGTTGAATCCATCTCATATTCATCTCTTGGGTAGAGCTAACAGTGTTGATATAGGTCTTCAGCAGGTCACTCGCCAAACTCATCGTCTCCAGATTTAAACAAGAGTCTTGATGATCACTCGTCTTGGCAATTGTTTGAGCCTACAGGAACATCCCCGCCACCACCATTAAGCACTGCTTGTGTTGGGGACAACATTGAACCCCCTGCTTTGTCTACAGCGAGCCAAGCCTGCTCAATTGATTCACAAAGGACAGATTCATTCGATTACTGGCCTTTTGAATCACATGATTTCTCATCTTCAATTGCGGCGTCCCATCCTGAAATTCCTCACCAGCCTTTCGTTGGCACTACTCTGGATGAACAACTCATCAATATCTCTGGAGAGCTATCACCGAATCTAATCAATGGCTCTGGATGTTGGGATGATGTTAGCCCTACCCAGGATGCATCATACTGTGCTCCCAACCTTGATCTCGAGGGGTGTTACAGAATCCCCTCGGCGCCTTTTCTGAGGATATTTATCGACCATTACTTTCTCTATGTTCACCCGATGCTCCCACTTTTGAATGAAGGAGACTTTTGGGACCTTTATTCTGTAGGGGATCATACGAATTACCATACAAATGGCACCAGCATTCTTCTTCTTCAGGCAATGCTATTTGCCGCCTGTCCGGTAGGTTTCTTATGACTATTTACTCAATGAAACCGAAGCTGACCCTCGCATAGTTCGTCGCCGAAAAAGATATCCAGGCATTGGGCTTTGCAAGCGTTCGTCAGGCCAAAGCAACATTCTACAAGCGGGCAAAGGTACTACTCAGACATTCTGGGCTCTTTTACTTACATGTGGCTAATGCTTCTAAATAGCTTCTTTATCATGCTCAGGCCCTACCCGACCATGCTCTTATGGCACAGACGGCGCTACTATTAACATATTACTACCCTTCACTCTACGGTAGAAGAAACGCCAATAGTATGTGGCTTAGCCGTGCCATCCAGCATGCAAAAACACTCGACATGCTCCAACAGGGAAATCGGGACAATACATTACGACGAATCTGGTGGTGTTGTATCATTCGCGATCGCATTTTATCTCTTTGCCTTCGTCGAAAGATCCAGGTCTCATCAGAATTCATCAGTCAATATGCCAGCTGTCCTATCACTGTCGACGACTTTGCAGACGAGATTGAGCGCTCTCAGGTTTATGACGCTACTACCAAGCGTTCCCTTCTCACTCTCGCGGTTCTCTTGGCGGAGCTGTGTCTTCGTCTGTCCAATGTTTTGACAGTGGCACATTCGATAAGAGAGTTGAGGACGTCCGATTCTCGTGATACAACGCGAAAGGTGCTACAAATACAAGAGTGCAAAAAGGCACTTGAGGAGTGGTCTACAAAGGCAGTGGCTGCTTCACCAATCATCGCCAGCACTCACCACGCAAATCGAAAAGGCAGCAAGGCAAAAGGCTTTCCTTTGCTTTTTGCCGACCTTGTCTGGATTTACTACCAGTAAGTTTCCAATCACAACACTTTTGCGTCTTCTAGCAACTAACCGGATAAAAGCTCTGCCCGAATCACTCTCTATAACAGCGAGCTTCTATTGGAAGCTACATCGAATCTCTCGTCTTCCTTCGACAAAATGTGTCCTCGACTATCTACCATCGATAGATCTCGTAAAGAGCTCTGGGATGCAGCCATAGACATCACGTACAGGTTTGGTCAGCTTCTCAAACTTGGACTGGCACGCTGGCTACCAAGTAGCGCTGTGAGCTGTACAGCACTACCACTTGCGCTCTATCTTCTAGACGTCAAGTCAGCGCCCAAGTCAACCCCAGGTTCGTCTAGGGATGAGCAGACTGCGAGGGTTGAACGGCAAAATCATTTGAACATCCTCATTAGCGCCATGAGGGAGTTCTATCCACGATACGAAGGCGTGGACTGGATCACAAGATCCATCAGGTATTTTATGGAATGCACGTACCTTGAGCCAACTACCAATGACGCTGTAGATGGTCAAAATAAAGAGGCACTGGAGCAATCAACGGATGTGGTTGCACGGAATCCAACACACTATCTCAAACTGGCATTGACTCTCGATTTGAGTCTCGGTCAAGACCGGCTACCCGTGGAAAAAGATTTCCCAGCTCGAATGAGAGCCTCGCTTTTCAAGACGGGATGTTTCATGCCGATTCTGTTTTCTCAGGGAGAGGATAATAATGATGGTGGTGTGGTGGGTCAGCAGTTGTCTATGGAGATGGAAGAGAGTACTGTGCCCTATAGATTTCCTGATACTCAGGACTTTACGGGTTGGGTGCAGAACGATCAGTCTCTGTTCTTTGCTCATGAGATGGGGTTGGGGCCTGCTATCGGCTCACTCGCATGAGCTTTGGACAGTGGTATAGATAAATTTTAATGCTGCTCGAGCGTTTCGTTGAGCCATTCATTTAAAACTCGGCACGATATATGACAGACGACGTTTACAGATAATCTAAAAGCTTTCTTCTCATACTTCTCATCTCTAATACATCCGCCGGTTTTTGACATAAACACCCCAAGGAAGAAGAAGCCGCGCCACAATTCCAGTTTAGTTTCTTGAAGCCCTTACATTGGTCTATCATCAATCTCTGTAGCATGCAATTTGTTTGCTTAAATTTGACTAGACGCAATATAGGGTAGTTACCTAGTTGACAATCTGGAGGGGTACGGAAACTAAAGCCGGTGCCAGCGACTATAGTGGATGGAGCGTGATACAAATATACAAACTATTTCAACCACAACTATCCCTCTTTGTCTATTGACGATTTGTTTAACACACTGTTTCCTCAAATAAAGTATTACTCATACATATTACTCGAATTTATTCGCCTATCATGGGTTCAGTCACCGAAACAACTAGCCTGCCTAGTGGAGAAGCCACTTGTAACCTGTCAATCATCGATACAACTTGTTTGCTAACAGTCCCGGCTGATACTCTGATCGAACCGGTTATACCAGGCCATGAGTTGATGAACTTTCCAACATTCTCGTTTATCATAACCCATGGCGCTACAGGAAGACAGATACTCTACGATCTGGGCTGTCGAAAGGATTTCTGGAACCTACCTGACCCAATTGCTCAGACAATAGATGAGAAAGTTCCAGGAATCAAAGTCGACCACAGTCTCGTTGATATTCTAAAAGACGGAGGCGTCGATGTATCCAAGCTCGAGGCAGCAATCATCAGTCATCATCACTATGATCATATGGGTGATCCCAGCACATTCCCAGAGACCATGGACCTTATCGTTGGGCCTGGATTTTCCAAAAGCTTTCTACCTGGCTATCCTTCAAACCCCAACTCGCCCGTGTACGAATCAGCTTTCAAAGGCCGTCAAGTTCGCGAAATGGACTTTGACGGAGTACTCGAAGTTGCCGGGTATCAAGCTCGAGACTATTTCGGAGACGGCAGCTTCTTTCTTCTAAACACGCCCGGACACGCCATTGGACATGTCTCTGCTCTTGTACGGACAACCAATGACACGTTTGTCTTTCTAGGAGGAGATATTTGTCACTTTGGCGGAGCTTTCAGACCAACTGAGACGATGCCTATGCCAAAGGAGCTCAAGAGAGAAGAAGTTGCGCTACCTCCTTCAGCACCAGAAGTTGTTTCCTGCGTGCAATATCTATCTTGTCATCCCAACCAAGATAAGCGAGAGTCTACACCCTACTACCAGCCTTGCACTCACGCCAACTCTTGGTATGTTGATCCTCCGCAAGCACACAAGAGCGTGAATACACTCATGTCTCTTGACGCAAACGACAAGGTCTTGGTTCTTATTGCGCATGATCCGTCTATCGTGGATGCTCTTCCTCTTTTTCCAAAGGCGGACTTGAATGATTGGCATCGAGCTGGATGGAAGCAGTTATTGCGATGGAGATGGTTGAGCCAGCTTCCTGTGGATGGAAAGCCTGCACCTTATTATGTTGATGGAACTTATGTAGATGGAAAGAGAGTCAAGACGCTAGATGGAACTAAGCTTTAGGTTTACTTTGTAGTATTGATTTCACTTTTCGGACTTTTGAAGATCTACCAGTTCTTGTGAAGCTGAAAATTGAGAAAATTTGCAATTGTCACCATTCAGCAGTTAAGCATACCTTGGGGGTAATCTACATCGTGAATCTCATGACTAATACACTTGCTCTCTATTTACTTTTCAGCATCGAATATAACCTTCTGAACCTTCATGGAATCAAACAACTCATAGCCCTCAAGAGCATCACTAAGGGGCATTACAGTAGCCGTCATGAAACTGGGATGGGTTAGCTAGTGCATGTAAACACGAGAGTTGACTTACTCAAGAAGATGCTGCTTCTTTGCGAGAAGCTGCAGGGCCTCGGGGAAGATGCCTATATCCAGAGGTTAAAACACAGCCAAAGACTTTTGGGGCTGGTACTTACTTCGAACTGGACATCGACCCATCTTGATAGTGAGGTTCTTGCCGTAAGCTTGGTTGCCTGTCCAAGGAATCTCTCCATTATGAACGCCAACACTGGAGATGGTGCCCCAAGGTCGAAGAAGCTTGAAGCCCATGTCCAATGCAGAGCTGTGCCCAACAACTTCAATGACAACATCAGCACCCCGACCATCACTCAGCTCCTTGACACGCTTTTCCAACTCATCCTTCTGAGTCAGATAGTTCCAAGGCTCAGCACCGAGACTCTTGGCTTGATCTAATCTGGACTCAATACCGTCGACCGCCAAGACAGCCTTGGGCTTGTAATCCAATGCAGCAATAAGAGCACAGAGTCCAACAGGACCGCAGCCAATGACTACCACAAGGCTGTCTTCCACATGCTTCTTGTCAAGGTGGGCCAGACCATTCGAAGCAGCGAAGCAGCCGGTTGGGAAGATATCAGCCATCAAACAGAGCTTGAGATCATCCACCTCCTTGGGAGCCTTAACAACTGTGGACTCGGCATGAGGTATCCTCACATACTCGGCCTGTGCTCCGTCGAGAGGCACGGTACCAAAAAGAAGGCTCTTGTCACAACGTGAAGAGAAGCCTCGTTGGCAGAAGAAACACTTGCCGCAGCTCACAGTGAAAGGGCTGACGATGGCATCGCCTACTTTGAGGCTTTGCACCGAAGAGCCGATTTCTTCGATGACGCCGGTGAATTCATGGCCCATGATGAAGCCAGTTCCGGAGGGTTGATGACCGCGGAAGACATGGAGCTCACTAATAGATGTTAATGGTCTTGCTGAAGTGTGTGCCGGCGGAGATTCTATACCTTCCACATAGTGCCGTGTACTTGACCTTGACGATAATGTCGGTAGGGTCCTGGATTGTAGGCTTTGGTCGATCCTCAAGGGCGACCTCCTTGACTCCTTTGAAGACAACGGCTTTCATTGTGATAGTTGGTGATGTTGGTATAGGCTATTGGGCTCAAACAAAAACGTCAGGGTAAAACAACAAGATAGTCACGGTTTCAGCGTCTTTTCTAAAGTGATAGTGATCAATTATCGGACATGTATCCCGCAACGATTGGCTATACACATGCAGTGACGAGGACCGAGGTTCTAGTGCCTACCCCGGCTACAATCTGACATGAGTTAGAGATGCACCATCCCACTCTGGTCTAGTGTTACATTAATCATCTGGGGAAACCCTTCAAGTGCCATTACTCAGTTCCCAACTAACCCTAAATCTTGCTCCGAACTCGCAGTCCCTTCTGAAGCTTCGCAACCCGCGCATAAGCCCACGACGCATACACCAAAGTCTGCTGAGCAAATTGTCTCGCTTTGGTACCACTCGCCTGACCCCGTACAATCCTCGCCGCGATCCCTTGCATAATGACCGCCGTGCGGAAATTACTAAAGGCGATACCCCAGTCGAGAAACCCCGCCACATCCCAGTCCACGCCAGCCCAGTACCACGCTAGGCACTGCTTCATGCTGGGAATTCCGGGGTTAGTGCCCGGCTCAAAGTTTGTCTGGAGCTCCCTTAGCTCCGCGGTCAACATTTCCGATGTCAGGAACGGGACCTGGTCTGGGGTCCAGCTGAAGGGCATGAGCAGGTTAACCAAGTCAGACAGGGGATGGCCTTCGGTGGCCATTTCCCAGTCCAGGATGCCAATCACTCTGGGCTCTGTCTTGTGGAAGACGAGGTTGTCGAGCTTGAAGTCTCCGTGGACTAATCTTCTCGTGTCCGGAGGATGAGCGCTGTTGTCGCCGAAAAAGCGGATGAGCTCGCCGTAGTGAGGCAGATCACCAACACTCTGTCCACCTGATTGACTGGTTGTGCTTGCCTGAGCTTCGGATGTTCTGGATAAAGCTTTGACTTGTCGGGTGTAGAAGCTGGTCGGTCGCTTCCAACTGCTCAGACCAATCTTGGTCAAGTCAACTGAGTGAAGTTTTGCCAACGTGGCAACAGCTTCTTTCCAGCTATCATGGTGTTAGTGATCAACATCTTGGCCAATTGCGCCACGTTTTAATAACGTACATTGCGTTGCGCTCCTCTGGAGAGAGCGTAGGAAGCCATGCCTCCTCGAAAATCCTGCCATCGAGAAACTCCATTATGTAGAACGGCGTTCCTACTACAGAGTCATCTTCGCAGAGACCGTATAATTTGGGAACAGGCACATCAGTCGTCTCCAATGCCTTGATGACCTCGTACTCTCGCTCAATAGCATGGGCGGTTTTGGAGAGCAGCGCTCCCGGGGGCTTCTTCCTTAGAACATATTTTGCTCCTGTTGCTGATGTGATTTGATACGTCGGGTTGGATTGTCCGTGACCGAACTGGCGCGTATAAGTAAAACTGGCGCAAGATTAAATAGCACAGAGACTCACCTGCTTCAAGCTGATGGGAAGAGTGATTTGAGCAACATTCTTCTCAATATACGCACTCAATCGATTAATGTCGATGGGTTGTCTCACAGCTCCCGCCATTTTGACAAGTATGAATATGAATAGTCCTGATAGTCAAGAATATCCGATAACCCAGTGTCTGCTCTCGTCTTTTATGCAATGACGGTATATTTACCCCTACCTTGTCAAAGCCATTCGCAATTGAGTCCCCGGTCAAGTGGGTCATGACTCATGGAGCTCGGTAATGGAATTGATCAATTCCAACCCGAGGTAGCGGTTAGGAATAGCAAGCCGACTGCTGGTCAAAAAGCATCTTCATATGGCCAGTATCTTTGTTGAAATTGAAGCTTATGTACTTTGTTCCTGATTGATTGACCACTGTTCATCATCAATTACCTCCAAAGTCGGCATCATGATCTTCAAATCAGAGAACCCTGAGATTTCTTGTATGTTTTCCCGCTCAATGCTATGCTCTAGAGGCGCATATTAACCTTCCTCTAGTCTCACCCAAGCAGACCTTGTGGTCATGGCTTCTCGAAACCCAACGTCTAGGTTCTTTGACCAATGCCCCGGGCTTCACTGACGCCGTCACTGGAGAGCACATCAGCTACCCAACGCTAAAGTCCTACGCAGCAACCCTATCTTCAGCTCTGGTTGCAAACAATGGGCTATCCCAAGGTGATACCGTCATAGTCTGCGGCAAAAACTCCATCTGGTATCCCGTCGCGACGTTAGCTGCCGTGCGCGTTGGCGCTGTAGCTTGCGGTGTATCGCCAGAGTACACCGTCGACGAGCTATCTTACAGCCTCAAGACCGGCAAAGCAAAGATCATTTTTGCGACAACTGAGACTCTTGAAAAGGCTCGCGCTGCCGCTGACAAGGTTGGTATCTCACGAGAGAATGTCATTCTGCTTGAAGGTTCCAGCAGTGGTGTCACGAGCATCCAGAGCATCCTTGATGCTGCTCAAAAGTCTGCCAGCTTCGTCGAGACACCTGCATTCCAGATCCCAGAGGGAAAGACAAATCGCGATGTTTGTGCTTTTCTCTGCTTTAGTAGTGGTACAACTGGTCTCCCTAAAGCAGTCATGATCTCTCACGCCAATATTATCGCCCAGTGTATTCAGGTCACGGATATCACTCCTTTTGATCACAACAGGATCCTTGCGGCACTACCATTCTATCACATCACTGGTATCGTGCACCAACTACACCTGCCAATTCATCTCAACGCAAACGTCTACGTCTTGCCCAAGTTCACACTGGATACACTGCTCAAGACAGTCGCCGACAACAAGATCAAGGAACTTCTCATTGTCCCTCCCATCTTGATCCGACTCGTCAGAGAGCCAGAGATCGTCAAGAAGTACGACTTGTCTCATGTACAGCGATTCTCATCAGGTGCCGCTCCCTTGTCTCGAGAGATTCTGAATCTCCTCGAAAAGACATTCCCCGGAACCGGCTTCAAGCAAGGTTACGGTATGACAGAATCTTGTTCCGCCATCGTCTCACACCCTCCTACCAAATACGCCTACAAGTATGCCGACCGTGTAGGCATGCTCGTAGGATCTACCGAAGTGCGAATTGTCGATCCTGAGACCGGAAAGGACTGCGGTGTGGGCAAGCCTGGTGAGATCTGGGCTCGTGGACCTCAAATGGCCATGGGCTATCTCGACAACCCCAAAGCAACCGCAGAGACATTTGACAAGGATGGCTTTTTGCATACTGGAGATATCGGAGTTTTCGACGAAGAGGGGCTACTTGCAATCACCGATAGACTCAAGGAGATGATCAAGGTCAAGGGAATTGGCGTCGCTCCCGCAGAACTCGAGGATCTTCTCCTCGGACACCCCTTCATCAACGATGTCGCTGTATGCGGTATTCCCGATGAGCGAGCAGGCGAGAGACCCAAGGCATTCGTCGTTCTCAAGCCCTCTCAGTCTGCGACACCAGTTGAATCGGCAAGGGAGATTTTTGCGTATGTGAAGAAGGAAAAGGCTCGGCACAAGTGGCTCGAGGAGATCGAGATTGTGTCTGCGATACCAAAGAGCCCGGCTGGAAAGATCTTGAGACGCCAGTTGAGGAATATGGCTGCGACTAAGAATGAGAATGTGGTTGTGCGGGATGTTAGAACCATGGCAAAACTGTAAACGACTTGCATTTACATATAGAACATTGTCGATTAATAATTTTATGTTTCTTTACTATCTATCTTTGCTTACATACAAGACAAAATAAAAATTGGCTTATCGATCCCGTCTTTTCTAATCGTAAGATCATCCAAGTAGCTTCACCAACCTTATCCACTTTGGCATATCCGTGGCTGTTGTTAAATTGAATTGATATGTAGGTAGTGTTAACCACCTAACAAACATGAAGCGGCGGGCCTCTTACAGGCAAAGTGATACGCTAATAACAGAACTCCACAATTTGAGTATGATACACTAATAACAGGTACTTCTATTCCACATTTTGAGTACAATAAATAATGGTCGTGGAACAGTTTACCTCACCATAGCATTGCAAAAGCTGTACAACAGTTGCTCAGTAGAAAACCTGTATACTGTAAATCTGGCCCGTCGGTTGGCGTTGATACCTCGGCTATTCCCCTTCAAGGCATGGAAAAAGATGCCTATTGGCGGTAACTCATCAGCTCGGCCAAAGCCTGGACCACATTGCCATGACTAAGTCCGGGGTCTTCGCTAGTTAATATCAGCCCCCTTGAATATCATCAAATGCCGGCCGCTTCATGATCCCTTTAATACGTCTCTCACGCCATTAATTCCAATCTTTCCCTATACCAAGTCAGTAGGATATTGACTCACCAAATCACCATGGAGCCCTCAGCATCTGCACGCATCCCCATTGCCTTTTCCGGCCAAGTTAGCCCCCAAGCTCAAAAGACTCTAGACGAGGTTGAGCGCTTTGTCCAGGAAAAATGCATCCCAGCTGATGCCGTCTTTGCTCGAATGCTCGGCAACAAGCCCGCTGAGCGTTTCGCTGCCCACCCACAAGTTCTAGAGGATCTCAAGACAGAAGCAAAGCGCAGGGGACTATGGAATTTGTTTCTGCCAAAGAGCCATTACGCAGAGGGAAGCGGATATAGCAATCTCGAATATGGCTTGATGGCTGAGCAGTTGGGCAAGAGCCAAATCGCAAGTGAGGTATGTCACGCCCCCGTCACACTAATCGCTGAGATGTGCTGACAACGGTCAACTAGGCTATGAATTGCTCAGCACCAGATACTGGAAACATGGAGGTTTTGGCCAAGTTTGGAAATGCTGCGCAAAAGAAACAATGGCTTGAGCCTCTTCTTCAAGGAGAAATTCGTTCAGCATTCTTGATGACTGAGCCCGACGTTGCCTCAAGCGATGCCACCAACATTCGCTTTGAGATGACGAGAGACGGAGACGACTACATTCTGAATGGCACAGTAAGTTAATACTATGCAGTATGGCTTCACAATACTAACGACTCAATAGAAATGGTGGAGCAGTGGTGCTGGAGACCCTAGATGCGAGCTTTACATCGTCATGGGCAAGACTGACGCCGCAAACCCTGATACCTACCGCCAGCAATCAGTCTTTTTGGTACCTGCTCGAGCTGAAGGAATCACTGTTCACCGCATGCTTTCGGTGTTTGGTTACGATGATGCTCCTCACGGTCATGGCCATATCTCTTTCAACAACGTCCGTGTCCCTGCTTCCAGTCTTGTCCTGGGAGAGGGTCGAGGTTTTGAGATTATCCAGGGTCGATTGGGACCTGGTAGAATTCATCACACTATGCGAAGTATTGGCGCAGTAAGTACCCTTAGAGTCAGCCTAGTCTCAAGACGCGTATACTAACATTGACTGTAGGCTGAACGTGCTATGGACCTTATCCTGGCCCGTATCCATGACCCTAACAAGACCCCATTCGGCAAGATGCTTCACGAGCACGGCCACATCGTCACCAAAGTCGCCCAAGCGCGCATTGACATTGACGCATCCAGACTCGTCGTCTTGAACGCCGCCGTCAAGATCGACAAAGCAGACGCTAAATCCGCCATCAAAGAAATCGCCGAAGCCAAGATCCTTGTACCCTCTGTACTTTGCCGCATCGTCGATACTGCTATCCAAGTATATGGAGGTGCAGGTGTTAGCCAGGACACGCCTTTGGCTTACATGTATGCTTGCGCAAGGACCATGAGGTTGGTCGATGGGCCTGATGAGGTGCATCTTTTGCAGTTAGGAAGACGCGAGAGTCGACGAGCGGAGGCTGTCAAGGCGAGATTACAAGCTCAGAAAGAACTTGAGGAGAAGTTGTTTGAGTTGTATAATCTGGACAAGGTTGATGCTTTGCACATGGGGTGGACAAGCGCTACTAAGCCGAAGCTGTAGGATATTGAGAGTATTGTATTTAGTTTCTTACACGATAAAGGCATTTGCAGTTGTATCAGAATTAATTTAATTATCGAGAAATAACTTCTTAGTCATATATTGTCCTTGAATGGTCATATACTGAGAGTTGATTAATCTACCTGTAGCCATTTTAAAGCCCAGTTAATGTCAGAAAAATATACCTAATATCTTAACTACTTATCCCGTTTCTAATAATCACAACAGATATATCTCTTGGCAACGGTAATTGGCTTTCAATTCATACAACAACCTCGAGCTGAGCAATTCCGAGATCGGATTTTGAGAATGTTACACAGCAAAATAAAACACCCCAACGTTAGTACAACTCAACGTTAATACACCTCCAACTTCATTCACTTAACCTAGAACTTGTCAGCATTGACAAAGCTTGGCACTGACATTGGTCATGACCAGGCCTCGGCTTAACCCCACACGGCCATGATCAGCACTCGGAACTTATTTGCCATGACTCATGGACGGCTCAGCCGCCGTTATTGGCCGACTGCCGAGGACATGGATTCCGGACAAGGGCCGATCTTGGAAGGTCGGGAACGTCTCGCCGTGGGGAATGTCAGAGTCGTGTCAGTGTCGTACTCAAGCCTAATGTATGGGCAGCTGTCTACATAAATCATGCTATAGCTGCCAATTTGTATGCACTCCTCTTAGACGTAATAACATATATCGAATAATCATAAAAATGGGATCGATGTCCGAAAAGCCTTTGCGAATCGCCTCTGCCTCTGGCTCCGTCACCGACCGACGCCATGCCCTGGCTGACTTGGCCAAGAACGAGGATGTTGAGTTCATCGTTGGCGACTGGTTGTCCGAGTACAACATGACCACAAGAGGAGGTGGCAAGGTCAACAGTTCAGGTTCCACAGACGAGTTTGAGTATTCCTTCCTTGAGGCTCTGTCCGACCCTGCTCTGGTCGACCTTGACGCAAGAAAGATCAAGCTTGTGGTCAACGCCGGTGCTAGTGACACCCAGAAGCTTCACGATGTTGTGGTGGAAAAGATCAAGGCTTTGGGGCTGAGCCTCAAGGTCGCTTGGATCGGTGGAGATGAAGTTTTTGACGTTGTCAAGAAGGCTGCTGAGCAAGGTGATGCCTTCAAGAGTCTTACCCATGGTAAGTTTGATCCTCTCATCACTCTTGTGCAATACTAATACCCGTCACAGGCGGAAACCTTTCAGACTGGGGTCTTGAGCCCATCTACGCTCAATGCTATCTCGGTGGTTGGGGTATCGTTGAAGCTCTCAAGCATGGTGCCGACATTGTTCTATGTGGTCGAGTCGCCGACGCTTCACCAACCATCGGAGCCGCAGCCTACCACTTCGGCTGGCAGCGAGAAGACTACTCTCAACTAGCCTCTGCTTTCGCTGCAGGTCACTTCATCGAGTGTTCGACATATGTTACCGGTGGCAACTTCACCGGTTTCAAGCAGATCACTGGTGATATCACCAACATTGGTTTCCCTATCGTCGAGATGAAGAATGACGGTACATTCTACGTGACCAAGCAGAAGGACCGCGGTGGTATTGTGACTGTTGATACTTGTAAGGCACAGCTGCTTTATGAGATCCAGGGTCCTCTATATTACAACTCGGACGTGGTGGCCCAACTCGATAACATCATTATGGAGCAGGTTGCCGAGGACAAAGTGTGAGTAATCAACTGCCAGCGCCCATTTGAGTCACGACAACTAATTGTCGCAGTTACATCCACAACGTCGGCGGTCTGAAGCCACCACCCACCACAAAGGTCGGCATTACAGCCAAGGGCGGCTACCAAGCCGAAGCCCACTACTTCCTCTGCGGTCTCGACATCGAAGAAAAGGCCGCCATGCTCGAGAAGCAAGCCCGCGCCATCCTCGACGAGTCCAAGTTCCACTGCCTCAAGTTCCGCGTCAACGGCCGTTGTCCCGAGAACCCCAAGAACCAAGACGCCGCCACTGTCGACGTCCGAATCTTTGCCCAGTCAAGACAGGAGGAGAATCTCAGCACAGCAAACTTCTTCCGCCCCGTCACAGATATCATCATGCAGTCTTACCCTGGTGCCACATTCGCTGTTGATGCTAGACAAGCTACACCCAAGCCTTACTACGAATACTTTGTGTCTATCCTTCCTCAGAAGGACGTTGCGCACGTTGCTCACATTCCCGCCAAGGGCCTTGATATCCCTATCCCGGCTCCTACCGACACACAAGACTTTGTCTACGAGCAGTCAACATATGAGACTT
The DNA here is from genome assembly GCA_021655865.1 of Fusarium guadeloupense. NCBI lineage: Eukaryota > Fungi > Ascomycota > Sordariomycetes > Hypocreales > Nectriaceae > Fusarium > Fusarium guadeloupense. The sequence continues at coordinate 19,274 of JAJJWM010000211.1, read as the reverse complement.
CCTCTCCTATCGATCTCTCTAGCCTGGGTCCTACCACCAAGGCTCCTCTTGGATACATCGTTCACGCTCGATCTGGTGACAAGGGATCTGATGCCAACGTCGGCTTCTTTGTTCGCAACGCTGATGAGTGGGACTGGCTGCGAAGTATCTTGACTGTTGACAAGATCCGTGAGCTGCTGGGAGAGGATGATACTGGAAAGCCTATTTTCCGCTTCGAGCTTAAGAACCTCCATGGTAAGTACTTTCGATTCCAAAGACCTGTTGTTAAGACCTGACGCTAACACCTCATAGCTGTGCACTTCCTCCTCAAGGACCATCTGGACCGTGGTGTGGCTTCTAGCTCGACATATGATGTGCTGGGTAAGAACGTGGCGGAATACTTGCGATGCAAGCTAGTTGATATTCCTACCAAGTTCCTTGATCGTGGAAAGATCTGAGTACACCTAGCTTCTAGAGAAAAATGATATAAAAGCATGTTCATTACAATTACCGAGTCTTTGCGTGATCTGGTGTGCTATGTCAAACTTGACCATTTTTTATAAATTCTTAGATGATCCCTTGCTTCTTGACTATGCCTGTCCCCGGTTTATATGATATTGCTGCCATCTTCTCAAGGCAGAGTACTGTGTAGAGCAACATATCGTAAATCTTATACGGACGTATCATGGTATATTTGCGTTGAGCGTTATTTACCATAGTTTTAGAACAAGGTATATCATATCATTCAATAAGATATGTTATATTGTAGAAGATGACGTGGTATTGATAAACGAGATGTGTTATACTATAGAACCGGATGTATTACATCAATGAACAACTGAGGCAAGTTCCCTTGTCTATCTAAGACCAATTACCTCGATAATGATATACTGTTTATAGTGGTTAGGGCTTCTTGTCGTACTTTCTGTAGTTCATACCTCAAAGTCTTATTGCGGATTATTCCGCTTGCGTGAACTCTAGTGCTGAAGTCAGGATCGGTTATCGCTGTCCCTTGCTAGAGGGCCTTAGTCAGTGCCTGTCTTTCTATCCATTGACGCCGTCTAACATACCCCGCGTTACTTCGCGAATGACTTCAGCCTCCAATATCACCCCGCAGTCTTCACACCGAAAGCCGTAAGGTTGGCGGCCTTCCTCGGGAAGACTCGTCGCCTGTTACCGAAATGGCTAACGTTAAAAGCCACCGTCAATTTGTCATGACTTGGCTTTACACTGAGGGACTTTTAGTAGTACTTACTTCCATGGAGGAGCTTCCCCGGATTTCAATTCCGGGGCCCCCTCAACCCCGCAAACCCCAGCTTCAACCACTTGTTCTGAGAGCTGCCAGTCTGATATATAATAACATCAGTACGGTCAAGAGAATTAAGCAGTAAAGACAAAGATCTCATTCTTATCCTTCACTCACGAACCAAGAATCATATCAGCATTATACACACAAGATGCCTTGGCAAAAGATTGACCACGAGTTCACTCACCCTGAGCTGGACTACAACCACGAGCCCAACTTCCAAAAATGCATCAAAGTCTCAGTCTTCTTCAGAAAGATTGATTCTATCGATTATGATACCTTCTTTGGTCACTGGCAGACTGTCCATGCCGACCTAGCAGTCGCTACACAAGCATTCAGGAATCACATCGTCCGATATGCTCAGGTACGGCACCATCCCAAAACACAGGTTGATCAAGTTAGCTAACAACATTCAGCACCACCAAACGCCCGAGATGAAGGAGAGAGCCAAGAGTCTTGGAGAAGGTGTTCTTGACTATGACGGTTGTGCTCAGCTCTGGGTGAGGACCTGGGATGACTGGCTGGCCTTTTACAACAGCAAGGAATACGCTGCTGCTTTGAGTGACGACTGCAATAGATTCATGGCTCTGCCTATGACATATATGATTGGTTATGAGGTTCTGGTGGTGGGTGATGCGTCCAAGGCTGTGGGCGGTAAGGATGGTATGGACATTGAGAAGCTGAAGTAAATGGAATGAGAGGACATGTCTGGCATAATCCCAACACCAGGCTCTAGACTCTCGAATTAAAGGCTTATTACTAGAATTATATATACGCTTTAGCTTGATGCGAGGGCTCGATAACCTGTCCTTCAGCTGACTGATCCCCATAAGCAACTGTGCACGTTTGTTCCACTACAATGCCCCGTTAGCTGTCAATACTCTCCGCCGCTCGATCAGTGGTAAGGCAAGCATCACTACCACGACCTCGACAAATGTTGCCCAGTCGCCCAATAGTCACAAGCTCTGTGGGTTGTATGTATGGACCTTGACTAGAGCCTTGGAGTATCTGGCGTATCAATACTCGAAGCATGGGAAGAGATCCAGCAATGAGAGTGAGGTCACATTTGACCACTGTCCATAGAATGATATTACCAAGGCCAACTGTAGGAGAACACCATGTTAGCAGAAGAGTCATGGTTTACACCGATGCATGCCAGCCCTCCAACTTACCAAAGTAATCCTTGTTTGCAAAGTAAGCGGTGCTGTATGGAAGACGAGCAAGAGTAGCAATTGAAACCAAAACACCAAGTGAAAGAACCTCGATGATAGCTCATTTTCGTCTCCGAGACATTTGCAAGTGTCTCAAAATTAGAAATGAAAGTATGGCTGTTGAAAAATCGGTTATCAGGATCAACCCCGAGATGAAGAGTGTGATCATTGGTAAAGCTAAATAAACATCAAGAATCCTTCCCTTGTGTAGAATGAGTGTATCCAGTCAACCCCGACACCCGGCCCATCAGTTGTAGACAAACCCTACTAAGACTGAAATCTTAGCTGGATGGCTCTCGCAGTATTGTTTTCTCATTCTTTTCGTCCCGCTGCACCTCAACTCATGGATATAAAACTCCGCGATGATAAAAATCCAGCATCAGCCATAGTCATATAAACTCTAGCCCAGACCACGTCCAATTATTGGGTTTCCGTCCACCAGGAAAGACGTACTATACAATCCTTTTCAGCAATCATTTGAGTTACCCACTCGCTCCCTCGAAATCTTGATCGGTTGGGGCCGCATCTTCTGATGCCTCATCCGTAGCAGTATCTTCAACCTCCTTGACTGGTCTGTTCTGGGCATCAGCAATGCGCTGCCACATCATATTTTGCTCCAGCAAAGATCTGAAGACCACGTTCTCAGCTATTCCCTCACTAAGACTAGCATTTAACTCCTCGTCTAGCTTCTTTTGTTGCTCTCGCTCCTCCTCAGTCAAGGGGGTCTGACTTTGCCGCTCACTGCGCGAAGATCTGGCCAGGAAATCTGGAGCTAGATATTTCTGGGAGCTTCTCGACGACTGGAGTAGACTGTCCAGAATCGCCGCGCTGAAATCAAGAACATTCTCGTGGCTGAATGAGTTTGGATCTTGAAGCAGTTGAACTGCCATTCCAAAGGCAACGGACAGCATTGGCCCAACCCCGGGAATAAAGCCAAGGCCCAGTCCAACAATCTGAGTAATCAGGTTTCTGAGGAAAGGATTGTGCTGATAAGGTCTCCAGCCGATCTCTACACCAAAGGTAGCGCTCATTACTCTAGCCAGGTCCATCTCGCGATGAAACCCTTGGGCATGATGGACTCCAGCCGGACTACTCCAGATACTTGATGACGGAGCAACCCCGACCATATGCTCCCATCTATTACTGCTTCTGTATAGACCAAATGCTGGATTGCGCAGCTTGTGTGGAATGGTCAAGTAGGCGATGATGGCTCGGATATTGAACCCCCACGTAAACTCATCATGTCGTCCGAGACCCTGCTCACGTGTGATAGTGATTCGTTCGTGTCCTCCTGCCATGTTATGAAGAACAAGATGATCTCGGTGTTTGAAGTCGATGACGACGTAGGTGCAGAGTTCTGGAAAAGCCTGGTCTGTTCTTTGGGCAACAGGGAAATAGATGGCCCTTAGAGGGATAGTAGCGTCGATCCATAGCCATTGGGTTTCCTTGTGGTGGATCCGCACGGGTCGAAGGATGTACTGCCTTGGACCACCATTGTTCATGTCTCGACATGCATTGAAATCGAGACTATTGGGGTGACTGTGAATGGCAAGCATGCTGTTGAAGCCTTGTCCCCTGGTTTCACCGACGTAGAATTGCCGCCAGTCGCCAAAACGCGGACTCTGCCACATGCCATCCGCGAACCACCATTGAGATCTCGGATGAGTCTTGCGTTGTACGTTGATATCTTTCCATCCATTCCAATGGTATTCAAGAAGGACGTGATTGTAGAATTGGTCTTGGTTTTCTGCAGACCAATTGTTGGCGTAGCGGAGTGAGTTTCTCCTGAAGTAGCATTCACCCTCTGGGTAGTAGGTAGCCATTGCAATAAGATGTATAGGTATTGATTGCTACCAAGTTGTGATGATTCAGGAGTTGAAGAAGCTAATATCTCTCTGTGACTGAAATCAGTGAGGTATCAGACGACGAAGGCTTGATATACCTCGACATGCTAACATCAGAACGCTTCAATAGCCCTCTGGGAGTAAGGCTTCCGTCCAAGCTTACGCGTTTCACTCCCACATGCTGTAGACTTCCCCTCACTTCATGCAGGCTCAAGGGAAACCGATATTCCACAACAGTTTGACCGGTCCATATGAAAAGCCAGTTGATATCAGTTTTAGGTATATTGCATGCGTAGTAGTCTGTTCAAGCTTGAGAGTGGTCCGAGCCTTGGTTACATCGGGTTGTGGATGCACGAGAACCCTTACCGGTTGAATGTGGCAATTAACATCAGTGACGGGCATCTCCTGATGACGGGCCGTTCCTAGTGATGCCGAGATGAGGACAATGAGATTGAGGCCCGACTACCCCGCTCGTCTAGCAAACAGAATGCACGTTTGTATAGATGCTAATAAGATGTTGGCGATCTGTCTTGGATGATAATGAAACTCTGACGACACGATAATCGGCATTATGTGGCATAACACAAAAAGGTGTAAAAGGGTTAATTTTCTCATATTATGAGATCTTAACCGTCGCCTAATGAACCTCTAAAGGCCTGGGATATTCTGGCTAGCATGCAGAACGCCTTAAGGCGTAGAGTGTTTGGAAAACAAGGCATGCAATGCAAACCCCTCTTATCGTTTTTGAAGCGGCTAAAAGGCACAGTGAAAATCCATTTCGCTTTTCTCTCGTAAGCATGCATATCTTATCTATTGTGGCACTATTATGTAGGGCTTTGGGGGGCCTTGCTATTCGCTATGTCTCTTAGAAGTTAGAGGAGAGAACTTGGTAGTCTTTGCCAAGCTCCGGAGGAAACCGCTCACTGTCTGCTGTGCCTTGTGACCCTCGCGGAAGAAGTAATAGCATGTGTCAAAGCCAGTATGTTGAAGGTGTTTGATGAGGTGTGCTGCCAAGACAGACTTTCCGGCTCCGGCCTGGCCTGAAAGCCAATAGACCAGCATGGCCTGGTCAGAAGAATCTCTCCAGGTCATCATAGACAGCTTGTCAGTAATCCAGCCACATGAGCCTGCTGTTCTTTTTAAAATCAATCATGCTCAGATCGTCTTCTGGGTATTGTTGAATAAGATATGGTTCTAAGCTCGCAGGTTGCTGGCTGAACTCGATAGCCATTTCCTGAAAGCCTATTATAGTCAGTTAGCTTTCGTCGACGGCCATTGTATTTTTTGGTGAGACATACTGTCACCTAGAATATCCTCTCTGACTTAACGAACTGGTGCGCTAGAAGAAGATCGGTTAATCAATAATCTGATGCATGCATTGGATATGGCGTAAGTCGATTTCTCAAGCAGCGAAAGCATCAACTTCGAGGTTAAACTGACATGGGCTTGACAGACTGATGATTCAGCTTACATTCAACCTTGATGGTATTGGATATAATAGTGAGAATCTTTCTTCCTGGAATGGAACCCAGCGTCCTTTCTGGAATGAAAGTACGGATTACATCGAAGCTGCGCGGCTTATGAGTAGCTCCTAGGTGAGGTTTGTTCATAATCAGAACCGGACTCTTTCAGTTTGAGCAGCTGTCTGGCAAATGAGCATTCTGTGCCGATTTGGCCAGCATACCCGAAGGCGGTAAAAATGGGGCTAGCTTCATCTACCAATCCTTGAAAGTTATCTAGAATCTGTTAGTTTCCGGTTTAGGCTATCAATTTACTTAATTCAGCCAGTGTCCCGTGAAAGAGAAAACTTACTTGAACACGTATAGATGTATGGTTTCTATCGAGTAATGAATAGTAACTTGAAAACTCTCAATTTCATCTCTAGATCTATATATTAACCTCTTCTAAGTAGCAGTACAAATGTTCCTATACAGCTTGTAACAATAAGTAAGGACTTTTAGTCTCCGAAGCACTTGTATAAATAACCCCAAAACGAACATATAAGGGAAGATTCGCGCAGAAGTAAAGACGAGAGAGCAGCTAGAGAGTAGAGAACTGTAGCTGCTCCCAGGATGCTTAACACGCAGAGGACTGTGTATCTGATCGCCTTGTCTCAGGACTCGGCTTTCTTGGTAGCCTTGGTCCTAAGCTTCATCATGAAGTACACAAGTCCGTAAAAGCCAAGCACAAAGACAACGACAATACCGGCGTTCCTCCACCCATACCATTCTTCGTTGAGGTTCAGTGTCTGGAGGTAATCTCCTCCCTTTGTATATTGGCACACGCGACAAGTGGAAGTGTCGTCTGGGTTGAGGAGTTTTGTAGCGACCCCCATGTCCTTCTGGTAAACAGAAAGATAATCGCCGCAAGTCTGATTAGAAGGCGGGTCAAAGATAGCAAGCTCGTCATCCGTGCAGTGGACAGGCTTATTCCAAGTAGTGAATATGAGCAGGGAACTCATGAGGTAATTGAAAGGGTCAATGTAGTACATCCTATTAAAAACAAGTAGTTAGTGTCTGCTCAAACTGTGCTTGAAAGTGAAAGTCAGATATTCTTACCAGTATCTCCAGAAGGGTTCAATTTGGCTGTAAGGTACCATAACACCGCAGAAGGAGACCAACGTGGTGATAACCAGGGGATTGACAAGAGATGCGAAAACAGCATTGGGGGTGTACGCTGCAATCATCTGCCCAATACCAGTGTACAGGAACTCATACATGACCTATCAATACGTTAGTTGTTCTGTCGAGCTGATACAGAAGAGGCTAGTATTTGGTAAACAACTTACCACAACAAAGAAAACGCTGCCAGCGTGTTCGGGCCCGGAAGGCAGGCCAGCAGTGAAGTACCAACAGACGTAATACAGTAAAGCACAGACAAGCAAGTAGGGAAATTCCGAGACAATCAGGCCAGTAACAAAAGGAGCCCAGTGGTACATTTTGCTCTTCTTTTCACGAGCCTCATAGATATCGCGTCGATCGATAAAGAGAGGCTGCAGTTGGGAAATAATACCGGGTGCGATAAAGATAAAATTGAAAACGGTGAAGAGGTTCTGCTGTAGGTCGGTGAGGCTATCCCCAATCATCCAAAAGGTGAAACCATTTAGCAGGGCTAAACTGATATGCATGGCCATCTTGTTATCGACATATTCGGTATTACGGAAGAGGGAGATATTCATGCGATGCGATACTAGCTTGGTCTGCGTCCATATGGAAGCGGCAAACTCGTTTCCGTCATCCTTGACACCTGAAGGCCGAGAGAGGGCGTCTTGAACCATATGATCCAGTTCCCTGGTGAGACTTTCATATTCGGGCGATTTCAGCCAGATTTTATTCCAGTCTTGCTTGTGAGATGGGCCACCGTTTCCTGACACCACGTCAATCATGTGCTCAGCAGGGTTGGCTTCAGGTGGGCATGGCGCCCCATAACGACCAAAGTATGACTTAATGGTGCTTGCATTGTCACCGATATCGCCAAAGTACACAGTCTTTCCACCGCTGGCAAGAAGCAGGAGCGTATCGAACTGGGCAAACAGCTGCGCCGATGGCTGGTGAATAGTGACTAAAATAGCCTGTCCAGCTGCTGCGAGTTTTCGGAGAAAGCGGATAGTATTATAAGCAGCTTGACCATCAAGTCCGGAGGTAGGTTCGTCGAGAAAGATAAGAATACTGGGCTTTGCTACCAACTCAACGCCAATGGTGAGACGCTTACGTTGTTCAATAGATAAACCGTTTCCTGGGCGGCCGACAAGGGTATGTTCGAGATCGTTTAGTTCTAGGAGGTCCACGATAGTATCAACATATCGCAGCTTTTCTTCTGTTGGTGTATCACGAGGCTGGCGCAAGAGGGCTGAAAATTCGAGAGCCTCGCGAACGGTCGCCAGAGGCTCATGAACATCGAGCTGTTCGACGTAACCGGCAGAACGTTGAAATGAGACAGGGATAGGGCGGCCGTCAACCAAGACAGATCCATGAATAGATCCTTCAGTTTTGCGCTGTGCGAGGACATCGAGAAGCGTTGTCTTACCGGCGCCAGAAGCACCCATCAGAGCACCGAGCATGCCCGGTTTTACGTAGCCCTGTACGTTATCGAGAAGAACGCGGTCACCATCGGAGGTTTGAACGGTATATGTCAGGTTTCTCCAGGTGAAGATACTTCGGTTGCGAATGAGTTCATTATCAGTGTTTCCGTTAGAATCAGACCCAGCGTTAGCTGAGGCTTCCTTGGAGGGTCCCGACTCCTCGTCTTCGGGGGCTTGAAAGAGGTGCTTGGACTTGTGCTGTTGTTCCCGAGGGATGAGGAGGTTGCGGCCACCTTCACCCACTTGCTTCCAACCATTGGTGAAGAAGATGGTGAGACCAATAAAGAGGACCCACCACGCGCAGACAATACCAAAGTTTCGCCAAATATGGCTATGGCCGAAGGACATGTAGTCAAGATACTGCTCGCCTGTAACGCTCGTGGCTCCAGGCGGTGCACCGCCAACACCAGCACATGCCTGTCCGCCCTGTCCTTCGGTATAGCCAGGACCATTTGGGATAAGGTAGGGACCAACACATGCAATATTCTGGCCATGAAACTCGTTTGAAATAAGAGCATCAAATCCATAAGCCATGGGGTTGATCCAGAAAATCCAAGAAAACCACGGGTGCATCTCAGGCTTGACAATCATATATCCCATGTAGACAAACAAGGCCACAGTGGAAAGACCAGAGACCTTTGTCGCCGCGTCGAACGTGGGGAATGCAGCGCCGACAAAACGGAAGAAGGAGGTCATGGATAAGGCGGTTGTGTAATTTATTACCAGGTAGGTGAAGAAGGCGCCGGCAGTAGTCTTGAGACCAACCATAAAGTAGAGAACGAGGCCAAAATGCGTTATCTGGAACAACAAGATAGGTAGGTCTGCGACGACTTGGGCAACGACGACAGCTGCCGGACTGTACAGGGCAAAGGAGCGGTGCTTAGCCAAGATAGGTCTGCCAGTAAACGAGTCGGTGACTTCAGAGAGAGCGATAAGAGCATTATACAGGATGGAGAAAAACAGAGCACCGCCCTTGAGAAAGAGGCCGGCGGAATTGTCGGGGGCAGAATAGAACAGGGAACCACCCAGGAGAGCTTGGACGACTGTCGCACCTTGCTTCATAAAAAGGGTCGACTTGTCCCCCCACATGATCTGGTACTGCCTAATAGTGGCCGTCTTAACCTGAGTGAAGAAGTTGGCGATGACAGGTGAATTTGCAGATACTCCCTTATGCTTCTCACGAGCGACCATCTCTTTGAAGATGGCCGTATTGTCGGCAGCTTCCTTGGCTGTTGGGTAGGTTCGGGCCTCTTCCAGCATTTCGGGATAGATGGTCGAGTTGTTGTATGCATCGCGGACTGCATCGGCAGTGCGAGGAAAGCTCTGTTCATATCCAGGAGCAACAACCCGCTCATGGGGGACTGTCACACCCGTCAGGAAATCTCCTCGGTTGGAACCACCGTCTCGCACAAAGCCAAGGTCTTGCATAAAAGGCACGGCCTGCTTTTGAGGTCCATAGAAGATCTGCTTGCCCTCATCAAGAACAAGAATCTTGTCGAAGTGCTCGTAGATGCCATTACCCGCCTGATATAGCGTGACGATGGTGGTGAGGCCGAGGATGTCGGTCATGACCCTGATAGCCTTGATCCACTCTAGAGCGGTGCTGGCGTCGAGACCTCTGGTTGAGTTATCCCAGCAATACACACTCGCGCGAGTGGTCATGCATTCGAGAATGGATACTCGTTTCCGTTCTCCTCCAGAAACACCTCGAATAAAGGCGTCTCCGACCTTTGTGTGGGCAGTGTGGGAGATTCCGACGGACCTCAAGAGGAAGTCCTTGTAGAACTGGGCATACTCTTCGTGCGTCTTGACTTCGGCGGGCAAGTGAAAGGGGACCTTCATGCGGGCGGCGAAGTCGATGGTTGCCTCGACGGTAAGAGATGGGAAGAAGGTTTCCTCCTCAGTGTTCATGATGATCTGGCCACGATACTGCTTGGCCTCATCGGCGGTCATGCTGCCATAATGAACGTCCCCTGTGACCTCTTCGTAGCCGCGTCGGTTGTTGGCGAGGACACTGAGCAAGGTTGTGCAGCCTGATCCAGGGCGGCCAAGCACCAGTAACATCTCTCCGGGCTTGACACATCCGTTTGAATCCTCGATGATGGTCTTCAATGGTTCGGCCTTGTCGCTTTTCTTGTGAAAAGGGGAGAACTGGGATAACACGTTTTCATTGAAGGTCGCGTCAGCGCCGACACCCTTGACTGTAAGGTTAGTCCAGCTCACGCCGAGCTTCTTGGGTTTTTCTCCATTTTCTTCGTCTCGCTCTTGCATCATTTGCATCTCGGGTGCCATGTGCCATGTCATCCTTTCGCTGTCAGGCATGGACTTCTCGAGCTCGTTGTCCACATTTGCGCGGTGTTCGGTCTGGTATCCCGTTATGGACTCTTGGTCCACAGTGGTAGAACTGGCACTCATGGCCGAGAAGAGGATACTTTTCTGATCAAAACAAATTATTAGGTTAGATAAATAAGGAGAATAAAGACGTGAGTATTTGAATGAGACTGTAACGGGAATTAATGTGCTATGTATTTATACAAGAAACCCTGGATGGAAATTCACAAATAAATGTCGAAAACGCTGCTTAGAGACAACACGGGTCTATGTCACCTAACTCTAGACAACCTCACGATTACGAACAGAGATATGAAACCTTCCGGACCCGACATGACGGAACAGATCTTTCAGCTGAAAAGCCTCCGCCGTGCATAAACCACAACTGGTTGATTGTCCTTCGCTTGTGGGATGACCAATTCCTGGCCCCCCAGAACGAAGCTACAGTATGAGATGCACGAGCCAACGCGACCCTCATGAATTACTCATCGTTCATAAAGTTAACTCCTGTCGGGGGCAAATTACGCTATAGCCTGTGCATGGTTCCGATAATAAGTAATCATCAATCCCCGACACTAATCATCTAGCGTCATATAAAAAACCCTCCGCGGAGGGTTTAAAGATTAAGCTTTTCCCTCACACGCATCCAGCGGTCTTTCGTGTCGACTCCAATCTCGGCCTCTCAAGCTCAAGTCCGGACCACTTCCTTGCGTCAAACGTGCTTCCACTCCACTCCTCTTGCACAGTTCAATTCCTTACTATCTATTTGTACTCGCCTGTGGTAGAGGCATCTGACAATAGCCATGGGCGTCGCAACAGTTCATCCATCGCAGCGGCGCGTCGCCTGTGAGGTTTGCAGGGAACACAAATCAAGATGTCAACGCCTCAATCGGAACGACCCAAAATGCGCCAAGTGCACGTTACTCGGCCTGAAGTGTACCGCTGGACAGCAGCGGAATATTGGAAGGCCTCGACGAACGGCTGCTTCCACCATTCCTCCGGCCTTGACCGTTAAGGAACCAACAATTAACCTGCACACTCAAACAATCTCTCCCAGAACGTCTCAAGAAGATGCTCTCCTCAGCGAGGGACCATATCAGATGGATTGGACAAGCCTCATGTCTCCAGCTTCAACCCCAACCCAAGTCCCCGACACGGCCGTTGAAGATGCATTCGGTAGTGCGGCAGCAAAAATGTCTACTGTGGGGATGGACTCTTTTGATCAATACTTCCCTCCTTGGGATACTGGTTTCGGCCTCGCTGAGGCTGAATTAATGTTTTTTCACAACTCAGCATTCGGATCTACGTATACTCCACCACCGTATCTGCCTTCAAGTCCACCAAGCACTACATCCAGCGACTATGGCTCCTGCTTGATTACTATTAATACCCTCGAGACACCAGGGCCGGAGACTGCAGACCAAATCGATACCTCAACTGCTCTCATAGAGCTTTCCAAGATGAACCTCGACTTGCATATACGTATCGCGGCTGCCGATATGCACAAGGCTAACCTGGGATTCAACGACGTGATATATCGGCAAGGCGCGTTATATATTAACAATATGGCCTTAGCCGAGTTTATAATCAAGACGTCTCAAGATTTCTTGCAGATCCTCACCAGACTTCTTAGCTCCCGGCAATCCCCTGGTCTACTGTGTGCTTCGCCAACACCAGACACATTTACCCCTGAGCTGCTTTCGATGCAGTCGCGATCCCAACAAATGAACCAGATCAATCCGTCCTCTTGTTCTCCTCGATTCTATCCTACCGACTCCTCGGGGCCACTGCCCGCTCCCATTACGCTTACTATCACGAGTGTATTTACTCAGCTTATCTCACTCTTCGAGCTGATTCTCGAATACATCACTGCTCGTGTTGAGCGAATTTCTATCGATCCCATCGCCCCCCTTCCGGGGCTCATTCTTGGTGGTGTACCTCTAGTGAATTCGTGCACTCAGGGTGCTCTCTTTTCCGAAGCCATTGTACATCTGCTGAAGAGAATAGAATGCGTTTTGGGTATCAATCCAGAGCCCAGTGCAGGTCAAGTAGGTTTGTTGACGGCAAGACAAGCAAAGGTACTTTGGAGTGAGCTGGACGGTAGACGCCCTATTATTCCTGGTCATGCTATTATGCGGCCTGCTACCCTGAGGAGATTATTAGGGAAAGTGGCAGTTATCTTTAGACAAATTTCGACAAATTCATCGTAGGTATCCACAAGATACCCATTGGCAGTTTTGAATGATACATTGATCGAATCAATATGTCATGATCACATATACGCATCCTAATTCCGTGGAACGATCGTAACCAGCTATCAGAACTTTCAAATGTTGAACGCCCGTATCGTGATTATGATGCCCTGCTTTTGCCTTTGTCGAGTTGAACGCAGAGCAGTACACCACTGTGGTCTTGATCATGCAGTCACTGGGCTCAAAAGGGTTCTCCTCACTACGTGGCTATGAAGCTTTCCCTATTGGCAAGCCCATCAAAGAGCCATTGAGCATAACGAACCTCATATTTGAGTAACGCTTTATCCTTGAGGCACATTTCAGACCCTTGGCACCACCCACTGTCAAATCCCCATCCAGAGCCTTTAGGTTACTGGTAGCCATGTCATCAGTCGGTGGACTTAGGATAAACTGCTCAAGTTTCGAAAACGTGCGCTTCCAACTTAGCTTTTAAGACACATGAGAGATTTGGAGAAAGCGCATGTCCCATGTGTTCTTCGCTCTAACAAATTCCCCCCAAACTTTGAACATCTTTATGTTTATATAGATTCGCAATATAGAGAAGAAAAAAAAAGCATAAGCCTAGAGCAAAACACTCCTAATCGCCGCCACATAACCTAGAGCCTCTCAACCAGCTAGATTTCTAGGGATATCTTTCGCTATAAAGGTTACATGATATCATCTGGCGCGGCGAAATCTACACCTATTCGGATGCTGGCTTGCCAGCCTCTTGTGATTGGGAGGCCTTGTATAACTTCTTTTCCTCGCCTTGGTTCACTCGCGTATGGCCTATCCAGGAAGTCTGTCTTGTAAAGGAAGCGAAGACCTACCGCGGAAAGTAGACAATTTCCTGGGATAAAGTTGCATTGGCCGCTCGGTGGATGTATCGCAGAAAGTATTGGATTATTGGTAAGCAAAAATGCAGAGGCATCGACTGCGCAGCAGAAGTATTCGATAGCCCCAGTCACAATGGAGGCTTGTATGAGCACCTCCAACTCTGCCCCTATTTTGACGCCACCGACTCTAGGGACATTATCTTTGGGCTACTTGGGCTTATCCCACCGTCCTCTCCAGACGCCGAAGGCCAGATTCTTGCCATTGTACCGGACTAAGATGCTATGTCCTTGAAAGATGTCTATGCTGCTGCAACTATGGTTGCGATCGCTGAGGGGAGCTTCACAGTTCTCAAACGAGCCGCGTTTCTCGTTCCACCAATCAACTCTTCCTACGCCAGTACGGTAAAAGTTGGCTCCTTTCCATCTTGGGTGCCCCGGTTCGACGGTTCTTGGGTTCCTGAACGTGGATCGCATAGCACCATTATCGCTACACCAAAGTCTGCAAGCAACCCGTCACGACGGGGTTGGTAGGCCATCCGAATGATCCAAGCATCCTCAGGCTTCGTGGCGTCATAGTTGCAACGGTAGCGAGTGTGGGAGTGCCACTGAGCTTCAGTGTCCTGAAAGACCCTGTTGCAACAGCTGAGGCTATACGCCATGCGTGGGCAACATCCAAAAGTCAAATCGTGGTACGAGACCAGGTTGAAATTTTTTCCATATTTATCTCCACGATTTGCGCTGGTAGACACCGCTACTACGAAATTATTCAAAAGATCCCGCTCACGAGGAAGAATTCACGGCTTTCATGCCCAACCATAGCAGTCTTGATAACAAGGTTGATGACATTCTCCGCCAAAAAATCACAGGGAAGAAGGTCAATGACTTCTTGGACTCGCTCGCTGAGACCAGCATGAACAGACGCTATTTTCTTGGCTGCTCAGGAGAGCAAGGCTTAGGTCCTCTCGAGACCGCAGTAGGCGACCGTATTGTCACCCTTCTGGGAGCAGACGTGCCTTTTATCTTGCGGCCTTTGGGGAGTGGCTGGCTTCTGCTAGGCGATGCATATGCCCATGGCGTTATGGAAGTATGACCTTAATATGATGGCCGCTCATATCACCGCTCACAATATTACCAGGGTGAATATATTGACAGGCTGGAAATCCATGGAACCTTACGAAGCCATCAGACTGAATTTGGACTTGTCTAGATTGACCGCTACGAGTATGAAGCTTCCGAAGACTTGATATAGCTGCTACGCTCTCTCCATGTTTGTCCAAGCACTCATGAGGTGTTATCTTGGCGTGAGGGGTTCATGGCTGTGGGACTGGTCGAGCCTGGCTTTCTACTTTCCTAAGCTTTTCAAGATGGAAGATTTGAGCATTTATCAAACTTAATGTTGGACGCAGTGTATTTTCTATATAACACAAGTAAAGAGGGTATTTTCCCCAATGACTGGTTCATTCAACCACCATAAGCCCACCCTCGCAACAGATCACTACTTCTTGTGGTAGTGGCGTCTGTATGTCAGCATGCTACCGGCTTCCGTCAGCTGAGGAACACTTGGGAACCCGGCGCATCAGGCTGAGCTCCCAACTGCCTATTTCTCACTTCCATCTAACATCACCATGAATTCAGCTCAAGACAATCTGGAAGGCCATCGACTCCTCGAGAAGTTATGGAGAGAACCTGCCACGGCAGACTTGATATGTTTGTTGTGTCAAAAGCGTTTCACAACCGGCTCTCTCATTCGTTCGTTTCGCATCGAGCCCCGAGACCATCACGAGACCAGCTGTAGCAGCGTGGTGCATACCAAAGAAGGGGATATACTCTTTTTTGATCGACATATGGACTGCGTGCTGGAGCACAAAATCAAATTCTCGGCAGTATCGCATGTCTGGGATTCCAGCATCTCGATTGTGCAACAGCAACGAAAGAGGGTACCGCAAACTCCAGAGGCTGCACATCGTGTTGTAAACATCTCGGCCAAAATTTACACTGGGATTGAGAATTCTGGACATTTGGCCGGAGAGTTGTGGCTCGACTACTTGAGCGTGCCTCAATGGTCTGATGCACTGAGAAATAACATTCTCCATATTATGCACATGCTCTACAGCACGGCCCAGACCACTGTACTCTATATGGACGATGTAAGTCCAGCTGTTGTCAAACACCTATACAGCAACGAAAGGTCTTCAGAACGCCTCAGCTCCGTTGTCACTGTCTGCAATTCAAAATACTTCAAGCGCGTCTGGACTGCCATGGAATTCATCCGAAGTGAGCGTATCAGGATGGTTGTAAGCGACTGCTCATACCTCGCTGATATTGATGACCCCGCGTTTCTGAACCAAGCATTCAAGGTTTGGGATGAGGAGACAAGGCAGCATGCGCTGATACAGGAGCTCGAGCGCAAAGTACAGATGGGCAAGAACCAAGTCCCTTGGAGCCTTGGGGCACTGAGGCTGTCGAAAGCCCTGAAGAAGGTCAATTTTGCTATGGCCACTGCTCTTCTCTGCAAGAGAGGGTGCAGAGATCGAATGGACTTCCTCCATGCCCTGCGAGGTATAGTCCCAGTAGATTCTGCCACTCCGATGGGCTCGGACTTCAGGACAGAGTATTATCAAGTCGCATGGGAATGCTTGAAGGCAGGAGACTTGTCTCCGTTATTGATAACACCCTTCATGGGGGCAATAGAGCAAAGAGGCCCTGGACATTGGTCCGAGTTTGGTTACTCGGATGTCTTCACCTGGCAAATTGGAGAGCAGGTACATGCTCCGGTCCTTGATGGGGACACTCGCTTCAACGACGCCGATCGCCTTGTTAGTCTGAGGCTTCAAGAGATAGGCATCGTGTCGGTCATTAGAAGGCCTGTATCTGTGGAGAAGCCTATACTCGTGAACAGATTCTCGTACGCCGCCATGCTAGCTCTGGACTTTGGTGGACCAGACATCAGTGACTTTGTTGCAGCCGTGGAAAGGATATATGGATCGACACCAGGGACTATCATGAGCCGTCTAAAGGCTAGGGATGAAGTACACAGGCTCCAGAAGGCCTTGAACGAGGTTTATAACAAACCAGAACTGTCACGCTGGCCGATGGATGGTGAGAACCGTACCGAATGGCTCGCAGAAGCCCTGTACCTCTCTCAGATCCGACCCGGCAGTAATCAAAGCATCTTGTCCGTAAACTCGGGCGGGTCAGCGACCATGCACTGCGCACCGTACAATTACACCGTCGGTATCACCTGTATGGGGTGCCATAGAATCTTTGCGCACAGGATCGCCAGTTTCGTCTTGCCGACAGAACTCCAGCATGCCACGGCGTATCGTATCCCTAGTTTGAAATACGCCTGGTCTCTCGCAAATGGAGTAGCTCTGCTTGTTCAGAAGGATAGAGTTGTTGGGCGCATGATATGGGCCACGCCGGCATGTGCGTGTAGGAGGACAGAGACGGTGACGTTACGAATGCCAGAGTTCTTTTTGCCCAAGGCGTTTTCATTAAATGAATAGTTTATTGGATTGCTCATCAGTGACAAAGTCTCATTGTGGCTGGTATAAAATCTGTAGGGATAACAGAGCTGTCTACTAAAGTCCAAATTCTCATACTGGTGTTATGCAAATGGAGATTATAATGCAGATGACGTTGTTTAGACGACAATTAGATCACAGGCTTGATGTTCTAAGCTACCCCTGGGTGTTTGATCTGCCGTGATGTTTCCTGTCACTGCGCAGGTAATAGATTGATAACACCAAGATCAACAGAGGAACCAACGTGCCAAACTCGCCAGCCACTGGGTTATATGTCAGAATGAAGTGAACAGCCAAAGTGAGCTGGAATGAACCTACCCAATCTCTTCCAAATCCAGTCAGAAGGTAACAGTAGCTCGCCGTATTCATCATGGGGAAATCCGTCCGAGTTGACAGCAAAAAGGCTGGTCATGAATGACAAAGGAGTCTGCCACATGGTAAATTAACATCTCAAAATTCAATGCTGTGTTGGGAGGAAGCATACAAAAATGACAGTAACGACCGTGAAGGGTAGAATGATAAAGTTCATCAAACGGGCGGACTCGGCTTCCTTGAGTGACGCTTGAGCTTGCATTGCCTGGGTGATATTACTCAGCTGTCGAACAGCAGTTAGTTAGCAGATGAGAATAGAGGTGGACAAAAAGATCCATGCGACACTTACACCCTCAAGCGTGTTTGCGGCATCTTCATCCATTTGTTTTGTTCGCTGTATCAGAGCTTCCAGGCCCGTACGTTGAACGAAGGACTCTCCGGAACGTGAAGATCCTGGGCATGAATTGGACATATCGTTATCAGACCCAAAGAAGCTTGCAAACTCCTTGACAACTTCTAATTGCTTTTCAAGGACTTGTCGAATGAGGCGGAGTTCATCACGGATGTCCTTCACACGCCAGGTGCACTGAGCGGCTTCGTGAATAGCCTTGTTGGCGTATCTGGAGCGCCAGTCCTTTTCCGTGAAATTGCTGAAAAACCTGGTTTCGTTTTCGGTCTAACATATTGACCTATCAGTGAGAGGGTTGAATGTGTGGAGAATAGATACGCACCTCGATAGCAATCTCGCTTTCAAATACATCAAGAATGTGTTCACCGAGTCCTGCCCATTTGAACTTATCCAGAAAGGTGGCTGTCTCTAATACGATGTGTTTCATGAAATCGTCGCTGCTGGAGATGGTATGCAAATCGCTTCGCTGTATTGTCTCTAGTAAGTCATCTGCCATGCCAATGGATCGTCGTGAGGGTATCGCTGTGAGAATTGTGCCTTGGTTAAGAATATTAGAGTTGGAAAATCAGGAAATAGATGTGGAAGAGATACGCACCATCCTTGAGCTTCCATATCCAAACCTGACGAACCATTAGCCATTTCACACGACTATCATCCTGGCGAATGCCCTGTGTCTTGGTTCTGTTTTCTGCCTCTTTTCCTCCATCTTGTGTACCTGAGTGGCCCACCAATGGGATTTGCATTCGCCTTGCAACCTCATTTTCTCCGTTTCGTCTACTGTTATTCGCGCATCGAGAGTATGACCATCTGTAAATAACTTGGTTCTCAGTCGTGCGGAGCTTTGACGGATACTCTGTAGCTTTAGCGGTCTGATCCAGGGTCTGAGGTGCCTGTACTCCATCTTCCCCTGTGAAGGGGAAATATGCTTGCTCAAGCTGCTGCATCACCTTCGCATGCTTCTGCGTGTGATACTTTCGCAGCCCTTCGCTGCAGTAATCAGTCTCGATATCTAGAAATGGTAGCTAGGGAAAAGTCAGTTAATGCATTGCCTTGAGAAAGTAAAATTAGTGTCCAAAAGAATCTGATCACCCCACCCTACAGCAACCAGCATTATTTGACAGCAATAACTTCAATTATACAGAATACAGTCAATTAATATCCAATAAAAATAATATATATATCATTTTGTAGCGCTGAATTTTCTCTTTAA